>JAADVR010000049.1:0-96712 GCA_023335855.1 Pythium scleroteichum | reverse complement strand
TCTGGTTGAGAAACGAGAAAACGATAGCACCATCCCCAGTCGACAGCAAACAGGTCGGGGACTGAGGCGTAGGTCAGCAGATAGCGCAGAGAGCACAAGGCAAGGTTGTCTTGTAGGAGACGGCGCAAGGAGCGCAAGCCGATGGTTGGATGAAACTGATATCGTGGGAGGATCCGAGCCAGACCACAGTCATTTCTCGTTTTGCCCCAGACCTCTCAGCCCTCAGCTTCTCCCGCTTCATTCCGTGGTGTCCCGGCCACCCCCTCGCCTATGGCTTCCCTCCCTCTCACGACCGAGTCCGCAAGTACTCGTGCGCCTGAAGGAGGCCCGAGCGTGGACCATGTGCTGCCTCCTGTCCGAGCGAAGGCCTCTCTCCCTCTCGCGACCGAGCCCGCAAGTACTCATTCCTCTGAAATTGGATGAGATGGTGGTTACCGTCCGCCTCGACGGAACGGACGAAGAGCTGTTCGACGAGTTCATGGGCTACGATGCACTGATGCTCCAGCCAGTTCAAGACGATGAAGGCAGGCAGCTTGAGCCCTTTGCGTGCGAAGGTGGAGTGTCACCACACGTCGAAGCCCTGGCCCGTGAATTGGCGGCACGCTCGCTGCTCTGTTTCGAGACGGACACCGCACTAGCTCTCGATGGAGATGGCAGTGCTACACCAGAGCTTGAATCCAGCTTTTTTTGCATTCGCAAAAAAAGCTGGATTCAAGCTGCATTCGCAAACCCGAGTCACGGTGGTTCTTGATCCGGCCGACTTTGCGGACAGCGATAACGACATGAGCGAAGATGATGCTGTTGATTCTCCGACCTCAGCGGGCGAAGGGACGCAATCAGTTGTACGGTGCCAGACATGCCAGACGCCTCCAGGGAAGCTAGCGACAATGATGAGGAAGAATCCGTCATCCATGGCGTCAAGGTAGCCCCTCCACCACTCCCTCTTGTTCATCCCTACAACGGACGGGAGTGTTGATGTTGGAGTGGGGAGCAGGCAGAGTAGAGAGAAAATTCTGATGGAGAAGAGGCAAAAAGCAAAGTGATATTAAATAAGAGAAGGGGATGTGGAGGTCCATGACAACACGGAAACTGCATGCACATACAAAAGAGTGTTCAAGTGTCCACCGAGGGACACTTGATGTCTCTATGTGAAACAGAAGGTGTGAGGTACTCAGCACCACACGTGGCACCACGGATCAATGTTAGGGTACTGTGTCCCTTGGATATAATTCCTGAAAGGGATTGGATGTACCAGGTTTACGGTACTGGCTGAATGTGTGTCGCTCGTAGTCACTCCCCATCAATCACAATCACCAGACTGCCAGTGTCAGTTCTGAAGTTGATCCATCGACCTCAGGCGATGTACCGACCCAAGTCATAGCCCCTCTGAGTTGGGTCGGAAGGCGCCGAGAAAGAGGCTCGCCGATAGGGCGGCAAGAGAGACGGCTCCCGTTCAGCCGAGCTACCCCAGTGAGTCGGAGGAGTTCTACGAGCCCGATGAGGAGGAAAGTGAGCCTGCCACCAAGCGCTTGAAAGCTGCCGAGGCTGCGGCTGCATCAACGACGACTGATGGCGCGCTCGCCGAGACTGACGCAGCCCAGGTCGTCCTCCAGCTTCGTGACGTTGTCGTTCAACCTACCGGAGGAAGCGCAAGATGGTCGAGTTTGCTGTTGGGTCGCGTGTCGTCGCCATGGACGTCTACACGACGTCATTATTAAAAATATCAACTTTTTTTACAAGCGTGACGATGATCTCGTCGAGGAGGAAGGATGTTTCTACCGTCTCAAGACCGTGAACGGCGAACCAGTGAAACTTTGGCTCGTTTTCCGCATCGACAACCGGCGTCAGCGTGAACAGTATCGTGTCATCTGGTGGAACGACGGGTCATCTTGCAAGGTGACATGGCAGCCGCGCTCGGATCTCGAGGGAGAGTTCGACGAGCATCTCGCGTCGGATCGTTACGTCACGGCGTACCCCAGGGTCAAGGACCGCACCCCGGAGCGTTTTATCAAGTTCGCGATGGCGCGTTAGGCAACAAGATCATCACGGCCAACAGCATCGGGAACTGCATGTTCGTCGCTCTCAAGCATGCTGTTGAGCTCCTCGGACAAGGCGAGCGACTTCAAGACGCGTGGGTGGATGAATTTGCGGAGAAGTCTGTTCGGCTTCAACCTGCGCGCGAAGGCGACGTGGAAGATCTTCCGTGCTTTTCTTCGCTTCATCGTGTTCAAGCGTGGGTCGCGTATCGCGTTTAACTTGATCGATGAGAATCTTCATACCAGTGGTCATCGCAACGTCCAGTCGCTCGCCGACAAGCAGCTCAGCGACGGTGTCTACATCGTGGGGGCATATAACTCGACCAAGGTCGGCCACGGCTTCACGATGCTGGCACTCGCTCGCGAGTACTTCGTTCTTGACGGTGATGGTGTGATCCCGTTCATGAAGTACGGGCACTGGATCGACGAGATTGGGTTCATTCGCAAGGCCGACATCTTTGCCAAGGACACCGAGCAGTACGTGCCTTCTAGCGTAGCAATTTTATTGCCCCCAATACCGCTTTACCAAATACTTGTGTGTTGTTTATTTGTTCATTTTTGATGTTACTTGCAATACGTTGGCTTGATCTCAGGAAAGACCTCAGAGCGTGTGCGTAGGAAAACCTGTTATTTGTGCGCACGTTTTTCTGCAGTCCAAGCTTGTCTCGCAACAACAAGAACCGAGGTTTTGGTAGCGCTTTCGTGAATGTCTGCAATCATGTCCTTTGTGAGGCAGTAGACAATTGTAAACTGGTGCCGTTCGACTTTCTCTTGAATGAAATGGTATCGAATGTCGATGTGTTTTGATCGACCGTGCAGTTCAGGGTTGTTGGGTTGTTTGATGCAGCTCTGGTTGTCTTCATAGAGCGTCGTGGCTTTCGTAGTTTTGAAACCAAGTTCGTCAAGGAGAGTCTTTAGAAAGATCACTTCCTGCAGTTGAGCAGCGGGCTGAGGAGCCCCTCATAATACCAAGCCATGTCCCTTGGTGCCTTGTAGACATTTTAAACCCCGAACGACTGCATTCCAGTGTTCTTGACTAGGGTTTAAGAGGAACCGACTTACTTCTCTCATGTAATAGGTAAGGTCAGGACGGGTTCCGATCGTGAGATACATGACGCTGCCCACAGCTTCTCGATTCGAAAAATCGTTCGTCGCATCGTTCTCGGCTTCTGTCGTAAGGTACACTGTGCTCGACAGTTTGACACTGCGGTCCACAGGCGCGGTGACCAGGTACGTTACGAGATGACCGAAGCGACCCAGGATCTTGGCTGCGTATTTTTGTTAGATCGTTCAATGGACCACCTGAGCAAGTACTTCACTTTCCCTAAATCTGTCATATGGAAGCGCGCTTTCGTGGCGGATTTGAGCTCATTGACGAGGGTAGGCGTCGGAGCAATGACAATAGATCATCAACGTACACTGCGACGTAGCATGGGTGTCCGTGGAGCGAACCGACAAAGACGCATCGATCTTTGATGAGACGTAGGAATCCGATGCTCTTCAGGAACGCCGCGAGTGTTCGATACCACACCCGTGGTTCCTGTTTGAGCCCATACAAGCTCTTCTTGAGCTTGCACACCAGATGCTCCTTCCCTGGGACAATAAATCCTTCAGGTTGCTCCATGTAAATCTCTTTATCCAGGAATCCGTTGAGAAAAGCAGTCTTCACATCCTTCTGGTGGATCTCAAAATCTAGCAACACACCAATCGTCAGCAGGAGTCGCAGGGCAAGGGGAAATCCGTTTTTGGACACGTATGTTAGACGTAATTCGGAATCGGAGCCGCGTTGCTCAATAAGGGTTATTCTCTTGATTGAAAGACATGTTACTAACAATCGCACCTGATATTGGTAGATCCATGACATAACACACCTTGAAATGAATCGGGAAAGGGGAGGGAATCCTGGTATTACCAGTACGTATCCCGTAGTCCAACCGTACCCTGTAGGCTAACCGTACCATGTAGCCAATTCGCAACCTAGGTGCTGGAGGCTCTGCCACGGGTCATATAGCGGCGTTTCGTCGAAGGGGGAGCAACTTCGGTGTCGCTGTCGTCGCCTTCTTCTTCCTTGGACTCCTCCTCAGCGACGCTTCCCTCTGCGCCACTGCGCTCGTTGTCATCGCCATTCGACGCTGCCTGGTCGTCATCATCGTCTCCTGACGACTCAGACTCCGGGGCGATCGCATCCTGCGCATCGCGCGCTCTTGTTGTTGCACGCGGCAGGCGCGTCTCCAGCATATGCTCGATATTCTAGATGCGCGAGTTGATCTTCGTCAACTGAAGCACAAGATACGCGGTGGACAGCTCCCGGTCGCCATGGAGACTTGTATCGTCTTGCGCTCGCTCGTACTTGTCGCAATGAGTGTTGTATGCCGACGAGTCTCCGTTGAGATGTTTAGCGATGAAATGGGGAGCTGCCACACCGAGTTCCTGATGTATGCCGGGTGGTACTGAGTAGTCCGGAGCTGGCCAGCGGCTGGACGTAAGGGACGCGAGGAAGAACTTGCTTGCTGCTGACTTCCATCGCCATTGGAGGTGACGAGGCCGGGGCGGAGAGAACCGCTCGAGCAAAATCCCGCAATACCGAGAGTTCGGACGACGCCCACCACGTGGCCACTGAGAGATCCTTGGTTTTGATGGTGTCGGCCTTCAACCATTGCTCCTTGTTCTTCACAAACTCGTAGAACTCGTTCTTGAGTTGCTGCAGCTCTGCCCTTTCAAGCCAACCCGCCGCGCAAGCTGCCGGATATATTTCAGAACGCTTCATCGGTCGGCGGGCTCGATCATGTTGTACTCGCAGGTAGGTTCGAGGAGGAATGCCACTTTCCGACCGAGGTCTTGCACTTCTTTCACCGCTTCTCGGTGATGTCATACACACACTCACGAAGCCCGCTGTTCAATCCTGTTTGAAGTCGCGGTGATTCAGCAGCAGTGTAAACTGATCGTAGACCTTGGACACCAAGCACTCGTCGCTCTCGAGCATAGCCATTACTTTCACGATGGGACAAATGAATCTGAGCACAAAACGCGATCGATCTTCAAGTTGGGGGACGATAGAATCTCGACGACGCGGTCAAACTTGTCGCCTTTGTAGTCTTCGTCACAACACGCGCCTGTGATAACTTCTCGGAGCATACCCGGGTTTCTCACGACAGCGACAGGAAGAGCAACCGCCCGTCGACCTACCGTTGGGACTCGAGCCGATGCTTCGATCGGAACTTGGCTAGTAGAAGAACACGCTTCTTCACGAACTTCGCCACAGCCACTGCATCATCTCTCACCATTTAAGTGCTGAAAATTGGCGTGAACACCTTCTCGAGAATTGAGTTCATCGAATGAGCAGAGCACTCGTTCCACAAAATATCCTTTCGCGCCTCGTTTAGGTACTCCCTCGACTTCTTCAGTTCGAAGGGTTGTTGCTCACCAACCCGCAGACCTCCACCTTGACCGTTTCCTATACGTCCTTGCTCCATTTTGCACAAATTACACGTTTACCGACTCAACAAGCGCAGATCGACTAACGAAGTCAACAATCCAATCAAGTTCGAGTTCTCCAAGTTCGGAAAAATTTGAATTTTCTTCTTACTTTTTCAAGAACCCAAGAATTTTCGCACTGGAGAATAGGTACTAGGCTTTCGAGAGTGACCCCCCACTAAGCGTAATGGAAACTATTTATCTACGTCCTTGCTCCAGCTTTCTGGCAATCAAATCGCCAGTGTTGGCGTCCAAGTCAGACCGAACGGACCCCCAGAAGTTTTAGTCGTGGTTTCAGTCCAGGTGCGACTACGATGAAGTTCACGACGGAGCGCGAACTCGGACCTGTCCACCCATCGGTGATAATCGACACGTAGCGCTTGGTCCGCAACGATTCAACGACCTCCTTCTTCTCGAATGCGCCAGCTTCGGGTCCATTCCAGGATGGACGGGTCGAGAATCAGATCACGGCCTGATCGGTTTGGGCTGGGGAGTCTTACGTGGTCCAACGGCTTAAGCCAGCACCCCCTCCGAGCGCTCCAAACTGGACCAAGCAGTCCGCCCCGGCCTGATGGTTCAGAGCTACAGTGACTGCATAAGACTAGTTGAGGCTTGCAGGCTGCGAGACAGTACGCTCCGGCCCAGTGAGCGAGGGTGGGTGGAACCCAGGAAGATCCGTTTCATTCGCCGTCAGCTCGATGTGTACAGTGGACACCGGCCACGCCAGAATTATCCAAGATCCACAAGGGACCATGCCTCACCGCCTGACTTTCAGGCGGTACTGGAAGCTTCTGGCGCCAAAAGCTCCCAGATTCTGAGAAACGTCGTAGCGCGTGTTGTCTGGTTGTGATCGGGGAGTGCGCGGAAGGGTGAGAAGGAACATTTAGCGCCAGAGCTTCCAGATTCTGAGAAATGTCACACAAGGGAAGGCGTGTGGTGTCTGGTTGTGACCGGGAAGTGGGTGGAAAGGCGCAGACCTGGATCATTTGGCGCCAAAGCATTCAGATTTTGAGAAACGTCGCACGAAGGAAGGCGTTTCAAGGAGTGAATGTTGCAGTTGAAAATTGAAGAGGTGCTACTCAACAGGTATTGCACACCCCTCCCGTTTCTGTGCAACCTTGTTCGGCCAGCTCGTGCTTCACTCACTTTTGTTTCTGCTGCCTGCGGCTCAAGTTGATCCAAACCAAGCAACGGCGGAGTTCTCCTGCTCCATACTCCTGTCGAACGACCTTCTCTGTCGACGGTCTTCTCCTGTTGAGTGCTCAATCCGACCGAGCTTGTGTGCGTCAACGGTCTTCTCGTGTTGAGAGTTCAGGGAGCCCAGCTCGACGTATATACGATCCAGGTACGTCGACATCTTGACACCCCGCGCGCAAATTGACTAGGTCTCTGGAGTTGCAGGTCTCGTTGGATCCACTCGAGTCGAAGTCACCAAGCCAGCCGTCGACTTAACTCTTCTCCGACTGGGGCATGCCTGGCAAGTAAGGAATCGTTTTTTACTAATTTTGGGAATTCAAAACGAACAAAACGTTTGAACCGGTTTTTTTTACCATTGTTTTACTGTTCTTTTTGCATAAGTCTCAGATCAAGGGCAACCCCCATTCGGCAGCGTGTCTGGGGCTTTATAGTACGCTTGAAAGAGAGAAAGATATAGGGACTCCATAAATACGTGGTCTCAAGCATTGTTACTCCTCAAGTGGTCCTTTCTGGTATTGCCGAAGGCCACTTATCCCTGTGTCCGAGGCACTTTCCTAAGTGTTTGAAACGACTTGTCTGAATAAAAAACGTTTTTAAAATTTTCTATAAACAACGGATCTCTACTGGCAAGTAAGGCGCGTTCCAACCAAGTCTCATCTTAACACCTCGTGAGTCCTAAGACTTCAGCTCGGTTCAAGTGGATCCACTGAAGTTGTAAGAAGCATATGCATTGGGGTTTCCTCGGCTGGCTCGGCTCGCGCGGCGTTGGCTTGGTTGCGTAGCTACCTCAGTGCCCCAGAGAGAGCGATTTCAACTAGTGGGCGCGTTATGACGGCTCACCCATGCTCGATCAGGCGAGATCTTGTCCACTACACAGTCTTCATTCCGACAAACACTAATAAGAAGAAGCTTCTTTGCCAATACGCACGATGACAGCAATACATATAATATATGTATTGCTGTCGTCGTGCGTATTGACATGGACTTTAACCCTTTCGCGCCCCAATGTGTAAAATTTACACCTTCTGGGTGATTCTCCAAAGAGGAGGCGCCTTTTACCCCCCAGAACGTGTAAATTTTACACGTTCTAGCAATACACGGTACGTTTACAATAGACGTTGTATCGGGAGGTCTTATCCGGAAATCGTCCGGATAAACTATGACGAAACCTGATATATAAGATTATAAGTCAGCGTTAGCCAATCATAGGCCACCAAAACCTCCTATCCCGGATGTTGAAGTTCCATAAACTTATATTTTCCGGATAATATCATATATAGCCAATCAAGTCGATTTATACTCGAAACAAAGAAACTGCGAAAGCAGATGCGTTGCGGGAAGCTAGAACGTGTAAAATTTACACGTTCTGGAAATTTGACTTGATTAAAGTATCGATACATTTCCTATTGGCAAAAGTGCGTTCGCGAAAGGGTTAATATATTTCGGGACTACAACTTCTGCTACTATTTCGTTTTCGTGGAATCTGTGACTATTAATGCATCTTTATCGCTAGGTGGCAATGGTGGGGAGGTATTAGAAACTGGCGGCTAGGATGACTGGAGCAGTTCGATCGAAGCTGGAGAGACAAGATGCTGGGACATGAGTCATGCTCCAGCGGATAACTAAATGTGGAATCTCGACCACCACCTTGGCCGTTGATGTCGGTCAAGTTTCGGTCAAGTTCGACTTTATCTAACGGGTGACACGTCACTACTCCAACACCAACCTCGGCCATTTTGTTCACGTGCGGGAGTCGACCTTAGGCCTCACAGAGTTGATATTCTACCACCGTCAAACTCCCATCGACGCTTGGTGAACTGGCTCTTGATTTCTCTGCTGACCAACCGCCCCCCTTGAGGGAGATCGAGATACTCAGATACTCTTCGTTTCGCACCTTGTAACTCAGTCGTGCGAAGGGCGATGACCATATTTTCTTTCGTTCTGGCCCGTTGGGCATCCTGAAAGCAGAGCATCCGTAAGTATTGAGTAAAGTCAACAAATCGAAGTTCATACCTCGAAGCGGGATTTTCGAGACATAAGGATGCCTTCCGTTTCGGCCGCGGGCTACTTCCTGAAGCTTGGTTTGCTGAGACACGCCTTGCTTGCCAGGCACATCTCAGTGTTGAGTCGATTTCGAGGCTGACCGTGGTGTGTGTGAGGATCGGATGGATGTCAGCCGACTGATGCTTGTGTGAATCCGACAAGACCCACAAATATCAACATTCCTGTTAGTTCATGCCTGCCCATCAAACCGAAGGCAAACTCACCTAGCGTTCCTGGTGGGCTTGGCTCGAATTGTTGGTTATGGAGTTCAACTTGTGAGGCAAATTGCAAACTGATTGGAAATGGACGGCATGAAATACATAAGACTACAGGTCTAGTTCGCTGCGGCAACTACATCAAGCTTGGGTAGAATGACGGAGGATCATTCAGAGAAATTAAGAGGAGCCATTGGACTCCCGCAACGTAGAGAAGAGTGCTGGTCTCAAGCAGCATGCACCGTATGTCCACTGAAGCCAGTTTCAGCTGGCTTGGAGCGTCGCGGGGGCAGAAGTAGATACACACTCCGCGGTGGTTGGCCGGAGGCAACACAATGGCGCGCACTTCTGCTGGTCAACTGCGACACCCTGGTTCGTGTTGACGCGCGATATGCGATATGATGGCGATGATGATGGGCGGCCAAACTCATCTGAAGAGACGCTGACTGTCGGACTGTTCCAGTCAGCGATGCATACCAAGACCCTACCCTCGTACGGCTTGTAGATGGCTATGCCCCCACCCTCCAGGCACGAGTGGGGCATCATCAAAGCGGTCCGTTGCTTACGTCATCGGTTGCTTGTTCCACTGCAAGTAGGCCCTGAGAAAGTACCTCCTGGACCTCCGTGTGCCACTCGACCAGGCCAAGGTGGCTATGGGAAAGGGCGTTCTTGACCTCCTCACTGTCGTCCGCAAGGAACGTCTGGATGACGTGATTGCGTAAATCAAGGAAATCATCCCCACCGAAGGGGCCAAGAACAAGTGGAAGCACTTCTGGGTTACTTTCGACGCACGTGGATGCTACCCTCTCGACACATGGAACGTGTCAGCCATGCGTGAAGCCGGCGTCAAGCTCGTCAACCGGGCAAACAATCCTATCGAATCCTACAACCGCTTCTTTGCGAGAAATTCCCAGCGCATCATCCTGATCTCCTCCATTTGTCGAGGTGGCCAAGGACGACTCGATAGATTATCAAGCAAGTACAACGATGTGCGACCTGAGATTGAGCCGACACCAGTGCGCGCTCCTGTCGACTAACCAGAGGTGCCCTCTATCCTTCAGTGAGCTCTATTTCAGAGTCTACGTAGTGTAGCGTGTGCATAGAGAAAACTCTCGAAAACCAAACAAAAAGGGGGCCCTCAGCTAAAATATAAAAAATCCCCCAGAGATCCCAATTTATAAGTTAGGTCCGGTGCTTCTTTAAGTACGAATACTGTGTGTACCACACGACATGTACCATTACAACTCATTTAAGTATGAAATTTACAACATGTTTCCCACAAAAGCCCTGCTCTGACCTTTCCCCCCGAGTTCTATCCAGCTACATCTCCAACCTACCACCCTTGCCTATTGGTACCCTTCCTTTATACTTGACAGGTTCCGCACGGTCACTTACAGGTTTTGTCACATGAGGTTCCATGAATGTATCAACCTAACCCTACAGCGGAACTGGTATCTCGTTCTGATAGAACGTTTTAGTAATCGTTTTGGTAGAACGTAGTACAAACAGTAGCATTACGCTGTATTCTCCAGGGTGATTATTTGGTACCGAAATCCGCTCCAAAACGAACCCTAGATCCTCCAAAAAATGCCAAAACATCCATACGTTCCAAAACATCTACCAAAACTTTTTTGAGCAAGTATTGGTAGGTGAAAAACGATCTCTCGCTACTTTCCCTCACTCAACTAGAACAATTTTTTGTCGAGGTGTAGGTACTCAATTGTTGCGCTGAGCTACAGTTTGGTGCACGGGCCTGGTACGACGAAACGAGCCACGAACTGAACACGCGCCAAACGGTGATCGTCCGTCAAAACCGGCTTCACGATTGGGAGCTCGCTCTCGATGCTCGCGCTGAGAAGGAAACAACAGCCGCCGCGTACTCTGCCGGAGAGGGATTCTCACGCGTCTTGCGAGTTGGCGTGGTCATTGGCGACGCACTACGGAGCTGGCAGAAGGAAAAGTGGCGCGGGCGGTGGAAACGGCATCTTCGAACGCGCGTGCCCCAAGTTCTAGAACTCAAAAAGAGACAGGAAAAGACGACTAGAATGACGGAGAATATTGCTGCATTTGCAGCCAATCAGATGGACAAAATGAGCCGAATGGAGATTTTTTTGCCCAACTCCTTGTATTTTAGGACGAAGTATACCTTTTTTTACACGACAATTGTCACCTATGGAACGCACCCCCGATCCTTAACCCTTTTCCGCCAGGAGGCGCAAAATTCACACTTAACACTTGGTGTCTGTAACAAGTTGAAACTATCGGGGGTTTTGTGGGGAAACGGAAAATGAATAACTACGGTATTATCGGTTACCTGCTCAAACCAGGTTTATTCGCTAGCTGTTTCTTTCATCATTCAAACGAGGTGTTCGCAGCATCGATATGGTGTCAATCAGAATTGCTATGGCCATTTGCGCAGAGCGCCATGGCCATTGCAGGCTCGTGTTCGCGCCTCATCCAGAGGCGACAGGGCACGCTGGCAGCCAGGCACCACTGCGGGCCCCACTCTTCCGGTACCTACAATCGACGAGTCCCACTCAGCCATGATGCCTGCGCTGGCTTTTGGTGACAACGTAAAATGAGATAGCAACGCATCAGCGCGCTTTGCTCGCCGAGTGCGGAGCAAACGAGCAGCACGGTTCTCGTGCACAGGTTCGCAGAGATACAGGACGAGTGAGTCTGCGCCGCTGGAACTGGATCGTCGGTGTTGCTGTGAGTTGGAGTTCTTGCCTGTGGAGTCGTTCCTTGGTTCGGTTCTGTCCGCGTCTCACTATTGTGTACTATTTGTCTGGTAGGAGTATTGGGAGGAGTATGTCGTGGTTATGGTGGTTTCTTCCGGAGATACGGTCCGATAGTGGTTATCAATGAGTACTTTGTACTGGCAAAGTTGGAGATCACATTGTTGGTGTGTCGGCCTGCGTTGTTTCGTCAGCACGAGCTGTGTTCATCTTCGGGTTCGTCGGGTGTATTGGTGTTGTTGCCTCAGACGGCGCCGACACGCCCGTCGGTGGTGTCTGCGGATCGCGTTATTTTCATTGATGTTTGATATAGTGGTGGCGCTGCGTTCACCTCCCAACTAAGTTAGCGGTAGCCGTCATCACAGGAGACCTCGCCGGTATATTGAGCTTCTGCGTGCGTGGTAGTGGATCCGTATAGTAGCTGTAGAGTAGTCTACATCTCCAAATTGGAGGGCACGATTGTGTCGTGGGAAGTGTTTGCATTGGAATTGTCGACTTGGTATCGTCTAACGCGAGCCTGGGTGTGTGCTCCGATCTCTTTGGATCGCTTGGCAGGAAGAGTGAGCTGATGTTGGAAGGTTGTCGGTGTTGAAAGCTTCAAGTTGGAGATATTTCCTGTAGAGCCATTGTATAGCTCGGTTCACGTATACCTGTAGTTGAGTTTTCGCAGAAAAACTGGTGGATGGCCTGGTGCAGGAGTTGGTGTAGCGTTCGTTGCCACCCAAGCCCTCGGCGGAGGACGACGCAGACGCACTCATGGCGGTGGTGGCGGTGGTGGCGGAGGTGGAGTCATCCGGATTGCTGTCGAAGGGATCGCCCTCGTCGCCACCTTTGGCTGCGTTGGTGGGCATAGTGTTCAGAAATCAATATTGAATTTCGCATCAGATTCGTTATGCTTGCTTTTTCAATTTCTGCTTTAGTGCACTCACCTTTGATGGCACTTGTTGGTCACTTACTGCTGTATCGAATCTGGGAACTGAGCTCGAAAGAGAGCGAGCGCTGCTGCGGGCTTCTTGTCAGAATCTACGAACAGCAGACCTGCTAGGAAACTTGTGTGCTTGGCTGACATTCTTGAGCGTTTGTTAGGATTCGGGTGTTCGCCACCACTTTCTTCACGTGCTCTTTTCTTTGACGACGTAGAGAGGCGAGATATTTCTGCGTGGATTTCACCCTCACTTGGCAAGTCGAAACGACCTGTGTTGTGCTTGCGAAGTAGTTCCCGCATTCTTCTGCCGATAATTTTTCACCAGATATACGTTCGCCCTGATTGAACAGCAATCGAATTTGATCGCGAAACATGTGGATATACTTTGCTCCATACATTTTCCCGTTTGGCGGTCGTCGTGCCCAACCAAGGCACAGCGACAGATGCACCTCATCTTGCCCATGTTGTGGAAGATCAGCGCAGACCGTAACCAGCTTCTGGACAAGATGACGAGCATCGATAATACCGATCTCGGATGAACCACACAGGAAAGCAACCGGGTCTTAGCAAAGGCAATCAAGTCTTTGTCTTCGCGGACTGGTTTGTCTTCTTCTGGAGCTCGCAAAACACTCCTACCTATTGGTCCCTTTCGAGACGTTGGACTTAAACGTGCAGTTTTCAGAATAATCACACCCGTCACAACTCCAACGGAATCAGGAAGCGGCAGAGTCGTTGGTTCGATGGCTTCACCGCTAGATGGCGCGTCAACTGCGTCACTGTTGTCTTCAATTATAGTTGGCGTCGTGTCCATCGCACCTCTCCCAATGATATCATCCTCGTCCTCCTCAACAACGACGTCGGCATCAACTTCCGCGTCACCTTCAAGATCACCATCGATGGTTCTACTACAGATACCATTTCGTGGGCTTACCTTGATGTGGTCGCCGCTATACCATACCCGAGTAGGCATACACACGTAGAAAAAAGTCAGGGCAAGCTGTCAAATCGAAAGTATTCGCAATTCTTGGATGCTCAGGATACTCGTATAGCACATCATTTGGCCTCTTGGCAAGCTTAGCCAGTCCCTTCTCAAGCGGTTCAAGCGATTTCAACAGGCTCTGCAAAGTCGGTCGGTCGTACTGGACAAGTTCGCCGACGCAGTTCGCAGGGCCACCATCAGCGTTCAGCGCAATCAGATACTGCGTGGGTGTGACGCAGTCATGCCCTTGCTTCACAAACTGACGAACCTTACGATGTGCTTGTCCAAAATGCCCGTCCAATTGCGACTTGCCATCTTGAGTATCGGTGTGCTCATACCGGTCAACTCGAACACCATGTTGATGTCCCAGTATTGGCAGTATGAGGATGACGCACATGTTCTGGTAACATGACGCATTATCGCTCTGAATAACCACTCGCTTGATGTGTGGAAGCTGATGTTTGATCGCCATCATTGTCGCCTCAAGCAGAGCAAGCACGGCTCCTTTGTCCTGCTTGTTGTCTCCATTGGATAGCTGATCGTAGTATACAATGGACTCCCGGATGAATGATGTATGGTCATGCGACTCGCGATGCATCTCCCATGCTCGTATAAGAACCCCATGCCACGACATACCCCGCTTTCCAAAATGGCTGGCAGTCTTCTCACGGAAGTAGATCGGTTCTGCCTTCATTTTAAATCGATCAGTACGTCGGCGAGGTCTGTGTGACCTTTCGTCTCACATTCAAGCTTTGCTTCCGCGATCATCTGTGCGATTTGCTGTTGTTGGTTGGTGACTCGGACACGATGTCCCATAAAGAGATACACTTTGTGCACAATATCGTGAACAACCTGCTCAGCACTCTCGTGTACGCCAGCCGCTCGAATCAGGAACAAGATATGGGAGAAAAGTCGTGCCAGACTAACGCACTGTCGACACGAAGCAGCTCGGGCTTCGACCGGGTTCTTCTTATCTGGCTGGGACAATGCAAATACGATGTCATGTCGAGGACAGGCTACCTCATCACCAGAGCTGCTATGCTCGCAACCAGTGCCATATTTTAGCCAAGCTTTGACGATGTCTAGTTTTTTCTGAAGGGAAGGGACCTCTGCAGGAGCTACTTCTCTTAGAATCTCGGAGAGAGCATCAAATGTGTCGTAGACGAGGAATCCCGATACGTAGTCGATGCACTTCTTTGGCTGGACGTCGCCATTTGTCAGCTCAGAACAAACACGAAAGAATGATGTCCGAGAGATCTGAAGACTGGTGTCTCGGTACTTCTCAACATACTGGTCGTAAATGACAGTCGTAGGTTTCCTCTTCAAAATTGACGGGACATCATGCGATACTCCATTCAGCCGGATCTTCTTTGTGCCCCAGGAGAGGTAGGCGATGTTCTCATATGCGAGAATGAAATCGATCGCGCGTTGTGCGTTCTCCTCCTTGAACTTTCTCCTCGATCGCTTGAATTGCGAAAACGATTCTCCCTGAAGCAAGCGACTAAATTCCTTTCGTGAGGTGTGGTATGTCGTGTGGTTGATCTTCAGTTCCGGGCAACCTTCTGTAAGTTCGTCCAAGGATTTTAGATCAAATGATCCACACACCATTGCACGAATGAGGTGACATTCAGGTGAGCCTTTCTTCGCATTAGCGACCGCTTGCAAGCAAGATCGAGCTATTTCTTGGTGTGCTGGGAGAGACGGGTGCGGATCGAGCCACATCGCGAAGTTTTCCATGGTAGCGACAGCGGCATCAGCGGATCCACATACCGAAGTAGCGACAGTGAGCAGTATCTCTCGATACAAACGCATCGTTGCAAGCTGCTGGCTCACTTGAGCTGGGTCCCTGTCACTTGAGTCATTCCAGAATGACGCAAGGCGGCGCAAATTTCGCGGAGACAAGTGCTTGCAGAGCAAGTTGGATTCCTTGTCATTATATCCAAGTCTTTGTGGGTGTAAGGGTATCATGTTTTTTGGTGGTCGTCACTGGTGTCAACAAGCCAACATAGGTCGATGTTGTCTTGGCTGGTCATGGAAAATTAGACAAACGGTCTTGTGGCTCTCTCGAGACATTTATTCGCTCGTCTGCCTTCTTCGGCCTCCCAACACCACGCCTCTCCTTCCCTGCCTTCCCACGAGAACTGTGCACGTTGCAGCATTTCTGGCATCCCATGCAACCGTCCACAAAGCAATATGCGGCCTTGCATCTGCATGACGAGCGAGATTGGTCGTCCTGCGCAGACGACGGCAAAGGGTAACCAGCGAGACCAGCAGCGGCACGACGTGCTGGCGGTGGCGTGCGCAGTGGAGTCGGAGGCTCGGGCTCCGCGGCGAGGCCAGCAGCGGCACGACGCGCTGGCGGTGGTCTTGGTTGCATGGTCTTCGGCACGTTATTGTGCCCACTTGGGTGTGGAGCAGTGAGGATCTAAACCTGCCCTACCATGCATTGCGACATTCATTTTTTGTCCCTCTTGCAAAGTGAATGTTACGATGGGGTGATATCCGACAGATGGTGATTCTTGGTTGAGAATCTTGATCTCGTGCCTCGTCTGCCAACGCGTCATCCACAAGCTGCATTATACTGCCAGGTGACCAGGGTCCCAAACATGTACAGGAGCTGCATGACTCCAGGCTCGCTTGAAGCGATAATTGGTTAGATGAAGATAAAACTTCGCAGGAGTGCTTATAAGAGACCTCGGGAGAGGTGTGCCGGGTCATGTCGCCAATCAAGCAATTCCGCAATTGTTTGGTTTTGAGTTTCCCCCCTCCAGAGTCAAGTTCTTACGGGGACTAAGAGTTAAGGGCGCGAAAGGGTTAATTTTATCCGAACCTCTGTGAATTTAAGAAAATATTGTTGCATGCATTTCATGCATTCCAGTACGTAGTGCAATGTCAACCAATCGCCGCAAAGATGCATTGCTCCAATGGAAAATTTACCATGTGAGGTGTCAAGCTTATTGACAAAGAGAAGAACCCGACTCGACCAGTGAACGAATAGTTCGCAGGTAAATGAACGGCCAAGCTTGACCCTCTCTTAATTGTGGCGTACACGAGCAGACTGTAGAGTACCGCAAGCCGCACCCGGCGGTCATCATGACTGTCCTCTACGCGAAGAAAAAGAAGACCTAACCTGCAGACCAGCCACCACCGCCTCCACTCATCCCCACACCCATGGGCAGTTGCCGGGAGTTTCGGATGTGAGATCCGTAACATAGTCCGCGGTCAAAATTTACGCAGTCAGCCCGCCACAACCCGCCTCGTCAATGTCGAGCTAAACGTTTGACAGGTACTAGTCACAGTGTCCGCTCACTATGTATGTTCCTGACCACGTGTTCTTCTCCTTCGAGGCGTGCGATGCGGAAGCTCAAATTTCGGTTAAGATAAAGCAAGGCGCGGCATTTTTTGCAGAGTGGGCTGGTGCCACCACTCTAAGGCAGATCTACTTGAAGCTAGAGCAAGCCAACTGGGTACACCATCCCGAAGCCATCCCCGAGGTCTTCCTCGACGAGAACATGGACTACACGAACGAGTACTCATGGTAACACGAAAGAATAATCCGCAACCGCCGTAGTGGGCTGGGCATCAAGGTGGTTTTGATCGGTGTTAGCGTGGTGTGGAACAACAAGGAAATCTCTCAGCAGGCTGGGTTGACGACTCGTGTGGAGTGGAGAGCTGGTTGAAACCAACAAAGCGAACCCGCATTGTTCACGCCCTTGCGTTAACGGCAATACGAAAACGGTCTTATATACAACGCAGTTGCGATTGGCACAGCGCCGTCAACAAACGGTCACAGGATGGCCACGCCCCCGAGTGCAGAGGTCACTGCCCTGCCAATCTGTTGACAGAGCCTGGACGTCTATGCCATGATTTGTTGCTGACCGTGTCCCACCATTCACGGATACCTGGTCTTGTGGCGGGACTCGGAGAAGACATAATCGTGCGAACCGCGTACGTTTTGTTCGCATGTAGCCTTGGAGAGGAATTACAACTAGTTGATAGTTAGAAAATGCTCACCTGAGATGAGATGATGTTTCTTTACTTGGGTTGAAGGTGGCTTCTCTGTGTACTGAGTGGGAATTCACTAGCTCAGCGTTAAGAGCTGACAGAGAGAATAAGACCGCTTGGATCGCATTTCAGCGCGATACGATCACAATCATCAGGTCAGGGCTGATCAATACCACCTTTATCTTTGTTCCGAGTAATCGATCGTCTGGACTTACCTCTTCACCTTCACTCAGAATCCGACACAAGGGACTTGGCCTACCACGCGTTCTTCATGAACATTGTTACGGAGCGATCTTGGTGTATTCTCCCGGATGCGCTGAGGAGCCAAAGACGACATTCTCAATAATCGACTGTTCCAACTTTCGAATTTTTTGAAAGTTGGAACACGACCGGGGTCACCACCAACTGCTTTAATTGCCGAAAAATCCTTAAAACTAATAGTGAATTTTGCGAAGTCACTCACTGATTTCCAGCCAATAGGATCCCTCTAGAACCTCCAACCTGGCTGCATTCTGGAGAAGCAAACCACGATGGACGCACCAATCGACGACAACACCAAGCGCACGGTGCAGAAGATCCCGCTGCTCACGACGCGTGCCGGGCCGCGCGACGGTGAAGAGTGGACCAAGCGCCTGAAGGAGGAGTACCTCGCGCTCATCCAGGTGAGTGCGCGAGCCAAAGCTGCGATAAGCCAGAGACACTGAGTCGTCTGTGCGAAAGTATGTCAAAATGAACAAGGAGGCCGACAACGACTGGTTCACGATCGCGTCCAACAAAGCCGGCACGAGGTGCGAGGTGTAGCATCCTAGATCGACTCGCCGGACGGGTACGAGTGCTGACGTCTCTGGGTCAAAAGGTGGACAGGAAAGTGCTGGTCGTTTTACAACGGGCTCCGCTACGAGTTCGATCTTGAGTTTGAGGTACGGAGCTTCCATATTCCCACGTGGACTCGCACTTACGGCTGTGGCGACAGATCCCTGCGACATACCCAGTATCCAACCCCGAGCTTTGCATTCCTGAGCTCGAGGGCAAGACCTCCAAGATGTACCGGTGAGCACCGCGCTATACACGCTCAACACGGCAAAAGCACGCTCTTCTAGACGGGTTCTCCTTTTGGTGACTAGCGGTGGCAAGATCTGCCTGACTATCCACTTCGCGCCTCTCTGGCAGAAGAACGTGCCGCGCTTCGGCGTCGCGCACGCGTTGGCACTCGGCGTACGCTATATTGCTATCTTGGCGCACTGCGGAGAAATTGACCACTTGATGTGACGCATAGCTTGCCCCATGGCTCGCGGCTGAAGTTCCGGACCTCGCCGAACGTGGCGTCATCACTCCTGTGTAAGTGAAGAAGAAGACCAGGAACGGTGGTTGTGGATATATAGCTATCTCCCTTTGGACTGCTTAAACGGTACTCCGTCACCGTGTCGATGTGAACGGATGTAGACGAAACTGGTAGCTATACTACTTTGTCTCGCAATTACTTGCATCGTACTCAACGGAAGACGAACTCTTGGGTCTACATCTCTTCGTCCATCACGCTGCAGTTCTAACCGTAATAATCTATAGTGGGTGGTGCGTTCACGGCAACATCGACATCAGTCGATGTGGGGACATGAGTGGCGGAGATAAGATTGGTGCTGGCATCGACATGAGCGACGACGACAGTGAGACAGACGGCAAGGACGGAAAACCCGACTGGGAGCCAGTACCCATTTTTGTGTGGGCACAGCAGAATCCCGATCGCTGCGCCCACTTTGGACAGCCGTAAAAGTCGCACCGCTTACCCCCACCATGGGACCGACAGAGACGATTTTGGTGGGCGTTCTTGTCACAGCCAGAGACATTACATTGGCGACCACCGCCATGCGACTTGCAGAGCCCACGAGTCTGAGCAAATTTGTCGCAGCCGTCACGTTTGCAGCGCGAGCCACCACCATGTTCGGGGCACTTGCCTCGGCTGAGCGCTGACTTATTGCAACCTCCAACACTGCAGACCTTGCCACTGTGTCGGTTGCAGAAGCCTGCCGAGCGCCGCAAGTTAGGGCAGTCCGGATACGAACATCGCATCTGCTTGCGGTCAGCATTGCTTGACGATGTCGTAAAGCCACTGCCCGACGACGAAGACGTGGAGGTCGTTGATGCCGACGATGACAACGAAGTTGACGAGACCGGAGTCGGCAGAGCTGATGAACCATGGTGAGACTTTTTCTTTTTGAGGGGTGGCATTGATAGCATCGGAAGTGGCGGTGGCGGTAGACACGAGATGATCGGAGGCACATTTTTGATGGGTCTAGCGTCATGCGAGTCGGCGTCGAGAATACCAGAAACTCCATCATGAAAAAAAGGGGGGGGTAGTCGAGCGAACTCCTGAATAAATACTCGCGGCGGTGAAATGATTGCGTTCATGATCGAGGATTGCATCGAAGAGCTGGCTGATGTGTTCAAGTTGTGGCCGTTGGTTGTGCTGTTGAGACGAGATTGGAGAGACAACGGAGGCTGGAAGCGGCCTAATGGCGTGTGGACCGAGTCGAAGCATATCTGAGGAAGCGATAACTCCAGTTGGTGGGAGCGCTTGCTGAGACCAAGGTGGCGAGTGCTGGAAGGCAGTGGATGACGCGGTGAGGCGAAATCACCTTCGAGGAGTAGCTCGCGCAGGATGTCGTTCTCTTCGTTCGAGCACTGAGCCATGCGCTGACGCTCATTCTCGACATATCCACCCGAGAAGAACATGGCCACGGACGTGGATGTGAAGAAGCCGACTCAGGAGAGAATCCGATCGTCGCAGTATTGCAATCGGCGCGCAGGTTCACCAAGAGCTCCCTCCTGCCTCTTGTTGAGCGGTGTCAGCGCCCTGTACTCGAGAAGCCGCAAATCGCACTTTGAAGCTTCAATCGCTGGCAATTCTTCTGCCTCAGTCGCTCCGCCTCAAGCCCGTGACCCCTCTGGGTCGCACAAAACCGAACAAGCGTGAACCTCTGAGATAGACCAGAGAGTTCCCGACCCCCAACACCCAGGCCTGGGTCTGAAACCACTGACCGGTGCAGGTGCTGTTCTCAACGTTTCTTTCTGTGGCGGGTGCTGCAACCCTCGGCCTCGCACATGCAAAAACTCCCTCGACTTGCTTTGGCTATGGAGAACCCGCCTCGTGGAAAGAGCCGCACCCTTTCGTGGCCAAGATCTCACTAAAAATGGCTTCAACCGCCTCGGTTACATAACGTGGACATGCGCACAGTGTGGTTGGATCCTTCCGCGCTTTCGGCGGCCGTTTCCAACCAGTGAAACCGACTTCAACGAAGAAACCCTTTGGAAGGCGAGTCGACCATTCGGACAAATCGCTGGGCTTACTCAGGCTGCAACTTGACATCGGGGCAAGGGGTGAGCTGATACTGATCTTCCCTATGTAACAAGTGCGGAGATGACCAGTGGGCCTGCTGGAACTTCCGGGGAACACCAAGAAGCTGGCGCACGTGGAGTTTCGCTAACCGTTTCCTCTTGGCCTCCCAGTCTTGATTCCTGAAGTCACAGGATGTGGCCGATCTCTTGTGTTAGCCGACAAGTCCACGCGATCGTACAGCTGCTCCGATCTTCATTGAATGAGCGATCGACGCGAGCCATGACGCGCGAGATTGCCGAGCCACCTGCCAGTCAAAGACAATGAAAACCGCCGGAGCTTTCGCATACGGAATAAATATCGTTCCTGGCATGTTTCCAGCGGCGTTGATAGGCGTCAAAACTCTCCCACCATGTTGATATACTGTGGCTCCCCCACATGGCACTTTTCTATGCTACCTTGCAATCAACACCATCTCTCTGGACTAGCAACTTGCCCTTCAATCCTCACGTGAAGTTGCGGCTCGGATGAGATTGAGCTGATCCAATTGGAACGGAGTCTTACATATCGGGCAAGAGCTAAAGCCGTCTTTCTCCATCTAAATGAGAAAGCAGAGAAATGGTCATGCATGCAATGATGTTGGTGGGGAATTTTGGTCCATCACGTACCTGCTGCCAGCATCCAAGACAACAAATGTGTCCGCACTTCGCTGCATAGGCCTTTCGAGTGATCTCATAGCAAACGATGCATTGCGGATCCTTGACAACTGCAACTGTGTGTTGCGTTGGGTGTTGCTTGCGCCGTTTGTTCTGTTGTTGAAGGCGCTCAAAAAAGCTTGTTATACTCGATCCTGAACCAGAAGAAGCCGAAGCTGCTTTTGAAGTCTGATGCGCAGGAGTGGGAGTTGTTTCGCGGAGAAGTGTAGTTTCCCTTAGAGACTGATTTGACAGGACGAGACCTAGAGTCAAGGCTCGCTTTACAAACTTGTCTCCAACGGAGGCACTTAAAACCTGGGGCATGAGTTCGAGTAATTCACGGCGTTCACGTTTACGCAGCAACTCGCACATTTCGCTGAGGGCATCTTCATGATCGCTTCCATTGCTCAGTTGGCGAATCATTGTATACAGTTTCGACACCTCATCGGAACTTAAGACTCGCCGAGCAATAGCAGGAAAAGCAATCACCACACCATCTGCGTCCTTTGAGATACTACCTCCCGACAGGAGTACACTGGGAGAGTTCTCGACAAAATTTGAACTGCTCAATAAGGCGTTGACGGTTTTACCATGGGGTCTTGGAGGAACGAACGGACGGGATATTGAAGAAGTCGTTTCTACCATCGCAGACCGTGATGCAGAAAACAAAGATCCCAGTCCCCTCTTCCGTGACGTGTCTGATAACTGTGGACGGTCTCCCAACGCGACATTACGCGGTTGAACCACACTATTCGGCATGGTTTCTGTGGAGGTTTTGGGTATCCGTCTGTCGCTTTTCAGTAACTGGGGGTCAACGTATGATTGACCGTCTCCAATAGCAGTGGTAACGCCTTCAGGCTCGGATGGTTTTGCCCTGACAGCGCTTAAGTCCGAACCTAAACGAGAGATCTCTTGTCCAGTTGAACCTGACAGGGTAGACAGAATCGGGGGCGCAAGATCTGGGTCAGGTTTGTTAACAGTCTTCGTTCGCGTCTGAGTCTGTTGCGGGTTGGCTTGATTTGCTTTGAAGAATCGGAGAAGCCCAATGTGCGCCTCACCTAATTAAGCATCTTTTTGTGAACACTAGCTACGTTTTAATCAGGACAAACAGATATTGCTTACCGTAAGTCTGGAGGGTCTTACAATAAGGCTGAAGCCACTTAGATAGGCACTTTTGTTGCTGCTGAAGAGCAAACCGTTCGTCGCACAAAATGATTGCTCCGTAGTCATGACGGTGGCGGATGACTCGACCGATCGCCTGATTTACTGCACGAGCAGCTTGTTGGATGTACCAACTATTCCCTGTAAGTTTCTACAATGTAACGATGAGATTTATACTCGTAGTTCGATAGACTATGCAACTTACCATCTCACCCGCTGGTACAATGGCTTCGTCAAGAATTCCTTTTTTGAGAACAATCTTTGGGTCTTTTGTTGGTGGGAACGGTAGACCCGTGATAACAACAGCTCTTCCTTTTCCATTTGAAAAGTCGATGCCTTCGGACACCTGTACAATCCTGTCGCGTTATGTACGTGATCGTATGACTAGAAGTGTGCTGAAACTCACCTTTCCTCGACAAACAGCGAAGAAGATAGCACCAGCCGAGTTGGTTTTTATAGTCTCGTGATACTCATCCACAACGGCCTTGAACTCAACTCTTCCGCGGGGTTCAACAAATACTTCCTTGAGCTGCATCAATCGGTCCCATATTGCACCTGGTGATTCAGTAGTTGTCGGCTTCCGCCAACGTTGAATGCTTTCCTCCAGAATGCCGTAACTCGGGAAGAACACGAGAAGGCCGTTCGGCACAAGCCGAGCAAAGTTGACGATGGTATTCCCTAACTCGATCAAGTACTCGTCCGTCGAGCGGCTATTATAGCTGGAGTTGAGGCGCTTTCCAGTCACACCCTTCCCAACAACGCCCACCCAGACTTGGTTTGCATCAATCACATGATTGTTCTCAAGGCGCACAGGAAATTGTATACCCAGCTCTTTGATGGTTGTCTCCAACGGCGATAGTGTTCCACTAAAAAGAAGTCAACAATTAGCGTTGCCGGACTAGACTAATATTTGTATCACACTCGTACCTCGTCAGAATAACGTTGTAGACTCCATTCCCTGCGATTTCTTCAAAGGATACTCCAGGATGGAAACACCAGTAATTGAATACTCGAGTCTTCCGGCCATTCTTGCTGGAGTTGAATACTCGCGAAGCTGTCGCATTTCTGTCCAAATCGTATTAAGTGACGAAGCAAGAATTCAAGAGTCAGAATTTGATTTACCGATCGAACACTTCTTGAATATGAACTCGATAGTTTTTTGCAGCCTGTGAAAATGACCGATCAATGAGAATTTCCACATGACCCTGCGAGAGAGTCTACAACACCTCAAGATGTTCGTCTTTGTTCCGAAAGATCGTCCCCAGAAAGGAAAGTAGTGCGTCGAGCTTGGACGCTGCTGTGCGCTGGTCCCCCCCTTCATTCATCAGCTCAATAATCTCTTCGACAATGTTGAGAACAAGCGGACAAGTATCAAAAGTGACGTTGAACTGTTGAAAGAATTCGAATATGTAGGCTCCAGGCTGATGTCATATATCAAAACACTACTAGTTAGATATTTGCAACGAGGGAGCATAGAGCATCGATGAAGAGCTACCTTCGTGTAGCCACCCGCCTGGGACAGTGGAAATGAGTTCAACCCGTTCTCGATTTCGAGTAGCAGGGCTTTTAACGTCTCAGCTGACTAATACTTGGTATGTGAGAATCGACAGCGGTGTGCGGAGAGGTATTGAAGCGTCTTACCTCTAGTGACAGACTGCTGGACGGTGGAAGATTGATGCGGTTTTCAGAAAGCGCTTGAATGAACTGTTGAACCTCAGAAATGCATCCGGAGAGGTCATTAGCTGATACTGTGTACGACGCAGCCTCGCTAGCGACGGATTCGACGTTGTGAGCTTCATCAAAAATCAAGACCGCATTCTCGAGGGAGATGCCAATCGCTTTGCGCGCTATCGGGTCGATGAGGTAGTTATAAGGCACGAAGAGAATGTCCGCATCGGGCAACAGCGTGCGCGTCAAGAAGAACGGACAAACCTGGTCAAAATTCGTCAGACCGCCATGTCTAGAGCTGACAGATTGTCACAAACCTTTATCTCCTTCATCTTGTCCACGAGCTCTTCAATATCCAGAATGGGCAAGTTCATCTTGCGGCCTTTGACAGCGTCGAAGCCCTGTTTATAACCACATCTACGAAGAATAAAACATAAATCGCTTGAGAACCCTCCGATGCTCCAAGGACGAGCCCTACTTTCGATTTTTGACGGCCGATCGACAAGCGAGGTTCTGCCTCGTTCCTCGTAGCTGCGAGATCTTTTCGTCGACGCAAAGATGCTCGCGTGAACCGAGAACCGCAACGGTTGGGCGATACGCCGTATTTTTTAGCTCCTGCACGACTTGCTTGAGCTGTGAGTGCGTGCGTGACGAGTAAATGATGCGTGGAATGCGTTCGTCCCGCGACTCGTCGCCCGTCTTTCCCAGTCCATCGCCGTAGTCAAAGCCCTCGTACGCCAGCGAGTCTCCCGAGGCTGGCCCTGCCTTTGCCAGAGTGTTCTTAACGTGGCGTCGCCACGCCAGCGTCGCACAGAGTAAACACAGCGTCTGCAGTCCCAGAGTTGGCGTTATGAAGGGAATGGACTCGGCAACGCGGTCGACGTTACCTTGCCTGTGCCCGTGGGACTTTCGAGAATAGCGTTCTGCCTCGACGTGAGCGACAGCAACACTTTTTCCATGTAGATGAGCTGCGAGTCATACGGCTGGAAGGGGAAATCCACGGGGATGCCGCAGATCTCGACGGTCACCATTGTAGCTTCTTGCGCTTTCACTTTGCTTCCCGCCAAATGTTTCCTCCTAATTTACTTCACCAAAAACACTAATCCAGGTCAATGTTCATGTGGAGCACACTATTTAGTTTCCTCAGATCCGAGTCTGCAGCGATTGGTCTGAACCACACGCTACAATCTGATGCAGTCTGAGACATTCTTGCAGCGTTGGTCTCTTCAAGTTCTCACGACAAGCATGGGCTCGGACAAGGTGGTCGTCGCGCTCTACCGCTCGTTCCTGCGGAACGGTAAGATCCTGGACAAGAGCAAGACCTTCAAGGTGGGTAACGAAGACGTTGTGGCTTAACTCCATCGACGGTTAGCCTGATACTTTGGCAACTGTAGGCAATTCTGCCGCGTGAGGTCCATTGGGGTTCCGGCCGAAAATGCGACTTTTTCACCAACGACGTGTCGTGTGTGGAGACGATCCGCGCCGAATTTCGATCTACGAAGGCCCCCGATCGAATCGAGAAGGCAATCGATGACGCCATGACTGTGAACAAGGCAATCTCGGAGCGTGTACACTTGCTCTACACGGACGACAACCAGAAAGAGCTGCTGCAGGTGACACTCCCCCGGTGGATCATCAGCACCGACGAGAAATACACCCGCGAAAAAGGAGAACTACCACCTGACGATGCAAAAGCCCTCGGAGAGGCGCTTGAGTTGATCGAAGGGGCGGCCAAGATCTTGGGGAATGACAATATTGACGGCCCCGATAAGGCGCGGATTGCCAAGGCGTACTATCGCGAGTCGATCAAAATGTACCCTACCGCTGACGCCCACGCGTACCTCGGATGGCATTATTATCTCGATGGCGAATTGGAGCAAGCAGTTGTTGAGTGCGAGCGAGCGATTGAACTTGATCCCACTTTTGGGAACACATACAATGATCTCGCCCTCATTCGAGTTCAGCAGGGTTTCGACCAGGAGGCTGTGGAGCTGTTCGAGAAAGCCAAGGCAGCTCCGCGCTATGACGTACGCCACTTTCCAAGCCTCAACTTGGCTGCGCTGCATCTCGAAAAGGATCGTGTTAAGCCCGCGCTGCACGAATACATCCAAGCCCTGCACTGGATGGACGAGGAATCAGCAGTTCCGATAAGAAACACTGTCGCCGACATATCGACCTTTATCGTGACAATGGATGAAAAACTGCGGTCGAATGCCTGAAGAAAAGTTTGTGGAGACACGGCCCATTTAGATAATGCTCTCTTGTTCTCACTCAGTTTTGCTGAACCTGTTTCGTTTTCGTCTCCACAGTCTCCCCGACCGAATCGTTGCTGCTTTTAATGCTTCAAAGATTCGCCAACACTCGTCACGTTTGCCGGACAGGTACTCGATGGCCACACTGAAACCGAGGTCGTCACCTTCGTCGTCAAACTGAACTGTAGCTTCAAACACGATGCTTTCTTCAACAGCCGTGTCGATGTTTGCGCAGGTGAGATGATAGAAATATCCATGCTCTTTCAAAGGAGCGAGATCGACACGATGGGTTTTGACCGACTTGGCATACTCCAAGACACGTTCGATAACTTCTGCAATCGATTCGCACCCGTGATCAGCTTCGTGGAAAACACGCGGTCAGTTTCTGCCAACTGAAGCTTTTGATAACCGCACTTACCATTGCTTGAGCGCGTGGGCACGCAGAATTCCATCTCTTGTTGTCGCTGTGCCTCTTTTCGCTTTCCCAGAACCTTAGCCTGCGATAAAAGCAGACTCAGCACAAAACCCACGCCACGGTAGAATATTAGCGCTCACTTGGCTTCTTAGTGGAACAGAGTCAGAGAAGGACCATGCCACACCCCAGCGTTTTGTTCGCCCTTGAAAAAACTCAGTTGAGCACACATTTTCGATAGCCTTTTCCCTCAACGAAGCGAGGACTTTGCGGAGGCTGGATTTGCGCCCTATCATTGACGTGTATATGAGCACACGTTCGCGCAGCTGAAGACTGTCGCTGATCATGTGGCCGATGAAAGCAACTTCTCCGCCCGGGCATACCATCTCAGTCGAGCTCCCCATGCACGCTGCATCTGGGTTTGTATCGGCCTCGTCCTCTTGACCAAAGAATGGAGGATTACACATGCAGAAGTGCACTTGGAGATTCTGGAAGTCAGTTGGGGCATCGCTGAGAGGCTCCAGTAGTAGATGCGTGGTGGCAACTCGCTGAACGTGAACTTGACCGGTGAGGCCATTTCTCGCGACATTTTCAGCCGCTGACTTATGCGAAATCTCATCGATTTCCGTGGCAATGAAAGACCAGCCATTCATCTTCGCGCCCATCAACGCGTATACGCAACTAGCCCCAGTGCCAATGTCGATCCCTCGGATCGCTGGGCGCTGCGAGTTGGAACGTGAACGAGAAGCAAACGGATCGACGCCGCTCGAGTGGAGCAGATCTTCGATCCAGTGGATGTAGTTCAGCCGGTTAGGTAGCTGACTCCGCAGAGAATGGTGAGTCAGTCACATGAACGCCAAGGCCGAAAATGCACACATCACGCACTGGTGGGCATAGTCGATCGATTGGCATGGCCCAGTCGAGATCGAAGTCATGCTTGAGCAGCGTTGCAGTGAGCTCCCTGGTCCAATCAAACGTCACTCACTGCCTGCAATGCATCGAGTAGCAGCTAGTATTCACACCGAACAGCATACGGGTCGTCAAACGCGAGCGCGGCAGTTTTCTTGTCGTGGTCTACATTGCGCAGGCTTGAGACAAGTTCAGTTCGTTGTACCGAAGTAAGAATCCGTTCGTGAGCAACACACTATTGGAGGAGAGATGGATAGCGTTGGCCGAGCGCGTAGAAATCCGGCGGATTGTCTTTGTAGCGGTTGCGCGGGTGGAGGCGATCGCCCAGATGCGGCGTCAGCCGCCGCCGCTCGCCGCGCATTGCGGATGCTCGTGACGAATTGAGTGAAACGCGTTGATTCAGTGTATTTCAGTTTCATGGAACAGTGCGTAGCCAAGATATACTTACTTAAATCTATCAAGTGGTCGGTTGTAATGCTTGGCGCACGAATCGGATCGCTACTGTGCGAACGTCGAACTGTTCTCGCATCGAGGCCATTGCGGCCTCCTGAAGGAGAGCAAGAAGGTCGTTTGCTGAGAAATCGTTCGTACGGTCGGCAACATACGATGTGAGAAGGTCAGGAGAACCCAGCTCAGCATCAGTGGTGTAATCAAGGGGGACTTGCTTCGCCGCTTCGAGGAATATCCGGGCACGAGCATCACGGTCAGGCAGGGTGAGAGGGATGTGGACGTCAAAACGGCTACGGCAAAGTTTTGTGAGTGAGTGTCAGACACAGAAGGTGGACACGAGAAAGCTACGTACCCCGGTCGGAGGATCGCAGGGTCTAGCAGGTTCTTATCGTTCGTCGACGCGAGGATGACAACCTGTTGCTTCAAGAAGGCATCACGGAATTCGTCACTCTCTACGCTCGTTTGAAGGAGCTCCCGCGATGTGCTGAATCCGTCCATCTCGACGAGCAACATACTTAAGAGGCGGTCAAATGTCTGCTCTGTGCTGGTGTCGAATCCGCGCACAGGAGCGATACTTTCGATTTGGTCAAAGTAAATGACACAAGGAGCAGCATTTCGAGCCGTTTCGAAGAGCTCGCGGAGAGATTTCTCTGTATCACCAATGACTTTGGTGAGGAGATCGGTGCACCTGATAGAGATAAAAGACGCTAGCCCACGTCGTCGTAGCTCGGTCGCGACCATGTTTGCGAGATGCGTTTTGCCAGATCCAGGCGGGCCGGTGAAAAGAATACCTTTCGGGGGGACAGTGCCAAACTTCAGGAAACGTCGACAGTCCTCCAGTGGGTCGAGGAGCGAGACTGAGATCATTTTCAGAGCTTCGTCAGCACCGTAGACTCCACTGAAAAGCCCCATCTTCTCGTCCGACTGCACTTCGCGTTGGCGCAGCGAGATGTGGTGGGCTTGAAGGACAGACGGATATGTAGTCGAAAGGGCTTGGTCGAAATGGTGAATGTGTACCATCACATTTTCCCGGTTCACCGTAGGATCATTGATACAAATCTGGAGGGTTTTTTGGCACAGACTAAGCAGGTCGGCTCCAACAAAACCGCCCGTCGACTCGCTCAGCCGCGAAATGATATCCATCACTGAGTCATCAAGTGGCCATCGTCGCATGATTCGCTCCAAAATCTCGCCACGCTCTTTTTGCGACGGTGGCTCCATCCGGACAATGACCTCCATTCTTCCATTCGAGTAGACGGCAGCATCGATATCGTCAAGTCGACTGGTTGTACCCAAAACGAACACTAGATCGTTCGAGAGCTTGAGTTTCTCGAGACACGCCACAAAAGTGCCCATCACTCCAACCTCTAACGTGCTATCTGAGTCCAGGAAACCCTGACGAGAGGCTGCAACAGACTCAAGGCCGTCCACAACGAGGATACTCGGCGCATTATTAACTAAGTCTTCGAATATCTTCACGATGTGAGCTTCGGAGTGGCCCACAAATGTCTGGAATACATCAGCAGCGTTCAGGTAGCGGACTTGGACGCCGATAGCTTGACAAACAGCTTTCGCCAACGCTGTTTTGCCAGTTCCAGGGAGACCACTAAGAATGGCTCCAACTGGAGTCGCTGATGACAAACGGTTCGGACCGAGGCGAGAAATAACTGCCGTGATGATTCTTGCCGCATACCCACTAATCCCACCAAGGGACTCTTCGACTCTCCGTGTATATTCTTCCACAGGTTCAAGGGAAGGCGGAGCGTTGAGTTCACCTGCTTGATGTCTGTCGTTTTGGAAGGTCACAGTCACACGCGCAGAGCTGGACAGAGTACCGATCGCCATACAGCATCCCGAGCCGTTCGCTACCTCAACATCCAACAGTTCGACATCCTCAATCCTGTTAAGCCACGCGACGCGGCAGCTCCTATCAGCCCAAATCCATTGTCCCTGCATCAGCACACGGGCGCTGTTTTGCAGACCATGGACAATCGCGAGGCTCGGACGCGGTCGAGATGCAAAGTGCACGCGCACATTCTCCACCGTCCCCATCGAACACTTGCACTTGGCTTTGTCAAACCTGCCGTCGATTGAAAGCACCACCAGTGACACCGCGCCATCATCTTCATCCTCTCTACCTGTCTTCACATCTAGCGATGCCAGCAGGCCGGCTGACGCCCAGTCAGTCCCGTCGGCGCTGGGTCGGATCTCGGCGAACGCCCAAACGTCTGGTCGTTCCGCTCGCTGGACGCGCACGAACCGATGGTGCGACAGGATTCGGCTGGTGAACAGTATCGAACGAGCGTCGCTCTGCACACCAGAGCTCGCGGCCGCTCCGTGGCGAGCGCGCGTCGCCTCCACGTCGACGCGCACGGCGCCGATCGGCGTGCGGTAGTGATCCATGTTGGCTCACCACCAACACGCTGCGGATTTGGTAATCCATGATGATTGGCCAAAACTAAACACCTCGATTTAGTGTTATGATAATGTCACTAAGTACCGTTATGGAGACCATCACTCTTGGAACCGTTTGGGTCTGCTGGCGGCACTCTTCGTTCATCACGTGCCGGGCGGAGAACACGGGGCGCCGCCGATGGACGTGCTCAACGCCATCAGCCACTTCAAGAGCCAGAACGGCGTGCCGGCCTTCGAGGAGTTCGTCCATGCGGCCGTCTCGGCCCACGGGCAGCCGTACAAGATGCTCGTGCCGACGGTCTTTCTGCCCTGGGACGAGCGCTCGGGCGTGATCGCGATGCGGCGCAAAGACAAGACGCTCGCGATCTGCCGCTGCGGCGTCGTGCTCGCGGGCACCTACTTCCACTTCGACGCGCCCACACACCAGACGGCCGTCGCGCTCAAGGTCATGGACCGCCAGCAGGTCCAGATCCAGAAGGACGACGTCGAGAGCGAGCTTCGCGTCATGGCGCAGCTTCAGATCAAAGGCGTCGACGGCGCGCTCAGCAACCGGCACATGGTGCGCTGGGAGAGCGGAGAGGACCCGCACAACCTCTACATCGCGACCGAGTACGTCGCCAACGGAAGCCTCGTGGCCTACGCGCACAAGAAAATCCGCCAGCTCATGGTCTCGCACCTGCAGGACTTCGTGGCTCGACACGGCGAGGGACCGACGAAACTCGAGTGCGTCTCCTACGTGTATCGCGGTGCTGGCCACGAGTGGATGCGCGAAGGAATTAAAATTTTTGAAGGCATCATGAGTGGACTCACGTACTTGCACGCCCACAATGTGGCACATTTAGACCTAGACATCTACAACGTCGCGATCGACAAAGATCTCGTTCCCCGCATTATCGACCTGGGCAGCAGCCAGATTGTTGACCACCGAGGCGTCGCCGGCGCGGGCTACGTTGGAATCAAGTGCAAACCAATATTTGTGGCCCCGGAGGTGCGTTCCCACGCGAAACTACCACCTCCGCGCCCTGGCTTTGACGGCGCGCGTGCTGATTTATGGTCAGCTGGTGTTATTGTGAGTTGCTCGTTTCCTGCTGGTGATGCTTGCCCGGGAACTATTACTGACGTTCGTTGTTTGTTTTCAGCTTGTGCAATGCATTGTGTGGGGATTCCGAGGAGGTCCTTCGTACCTCCAGTCCAATCCGAGGTGGCGCAAAGAAGTTTTCACTCACATCGACCAGACGTGCGAGCAATCGTCGTGCTTGCTTTGCCAGAACTTCATCGTTATTCCGCCACTTATTGGGGTTATCATCAAGCAGCTTCTCCACATCGACCCCCGTCAGCGACCTTCGGCGTACGAAGTCGTGAGAGCTCTGAGAGATAACCGAGAACTTCAGATATCCACTCCACCTCAAGGATCCGGAGGCAGTACTCGTCGGACAGCGAGACAGCTTCACGAAGCCACGAGTCTTCCTGCCTCATTTGGTTGAGTTTTGTAACGAGAACGCTCAGCTCGAAGAAACACGACGTGTCAAGCATCGCAACGAATTCAGAAAAGCTTTTTTTGATCAAGTGCTTGTTTCAAGATAGCAGTGGAGGGCTACAGTTCAATCTCTGTTACAAATTTTCACAAGGTCTTGGGAGCATTGCGAGCTGTGAAGTCGCGAAGAACCTCGTGTTCCTGTAGGATAGACATAGCTAGAGAGAAATCATCCTTAGGGACAAGCAAATCGATGAGAAATGAAACATGAAAGAACCACAGTCCCCGCGATGGTCTTGATACTCACCACCGCGATATAGTATTCACCCAAATCGTTTTCTTCACCACACTGGTGGTATACTTTCATGACTGCTTGATCCTCTATTGTCGGCATGTTGGCTCGTATCAGGTCTGCGAGAACTGCCAAACACAGATGACATTAGCGAGACTCACGGTCCAATATGTGTCTCGACGATTCGATATACCATTGAATCGCACGACTCCACTACCATCGGGATTTATGAGCTGGAACTGCTTGGTCCACTCGCAGCGCATTCTACGTGAAAGTAATCGTGGCTGTGTTCTGTGCCAGTGCGCATATCGTCTCGGTGGCCGCTTACCTGTCTTGGTGCTGTATCCATTCGGCCATTAATGACTCAAGCACATCCTCTAGATGAAGCGTCACCACTGTGACCGACGATAAAAACCTGGAGGACGGAGTGACCGAGTCTGGTGCAGAACCATGGATCATGTTCTCCTTCTCACAGATTGCCGCTAGTAGCGACTGTCGCTGGTCTTTTGTTGGTAGCATTCTCGACATAACCGGATCCTCTAGCATGAGTTTCACTCTCGTGTATCCAACGAGACATGGCCGAAGCAGCTCTTCTTCTAATCTTTGCTGGAGTTGGTCGCTCGGTAAAGCGACGAGAAATCCTAGTGCTGCCTGGTAGAACTCGGACGCAGCGGGGTGATAGCTCCAAACCCAATCGGCAGACTCTGCTGACAGGGACGAGCCACTTGCATTCATGAACCTGAGAAACCACTTCACCCGCAAACTCTCTTGCTCAGCCTGGCCGGCCCCAGCGAGCAAGATGGATAGCTTCTTTTGGGCTTTTCGCTTGAATCCAACTTCTTGAATGTACAAATCGAGCACATAGTCCACGAGCGTTCGCCTTCTTTTCCCCAAGGAATCGGCAACTGAGCCAGCTTCCAGCTTCTTCACGTAGAGTCGAGCGATCTCACTCACAACTTGACCAGGTGTAGGAAGTATGGGACGTTTCATAGCCTTTGGATCTTTGATTGATGGTCGCTCACCCGCTAGGCCGGGAGTTGTGCGGCCTCCGTTGGGAGTCGATCGACCCCCACCAATAGTTTGGCCCCCATTTTGACGCATGGCGAAGAGTTGCGCATCCTCCTGCAACTTTAGCTTCTCGCCCAATCTGATTTTCCCGTCGTGTTTGTTGAGTCGCTTCTCAGTTTGTTGGGAGCTATCGACAAACAGCTTGCGTTCAAACTGGAAGAGGTTGGGATCGAAATTCGGACTTGAAATATCTGGCAACACCTTGCGATGGTAGACGAGAAAGTTTGAGAAAACTGATGGGTTTGCTTCCAAAGGTTCCTAGGAGTTGCACGTTCAACACATCCGCGGCTTGCCCTGAACCTGACAGCGTACGTACCAGTAAGAGGTCTGGGTATTTTGCGAACAACTTCGCGACGAGTGCAGGCTTTCGATGCGCAATGTCGACAAAATACTCAGGATGTCTTTCCAACGCATCGCTGAGACACTGTGGTACAATGGAAAACGCAAGTGGGAGGATTGTCAGATCTTCTCGAATAGTTTGAGCCAGCAGATCGGGTGTGGACTTGAACAGGTGACACAAGAGGTCAGGCATAGACAACAGAACCTTCGCAAGAGTCGGACGGCTAGCTTGGAGTATGTCGGCGAGAATCGAGGGATGTGACTTTACAGCCACAGCAACCGCAGATCCCTTGTTCAGTAGTAGGTCGCTGAAGGCTCTCGGGTGGTTCGAGAGGAAGTCTTCAACGACGACCTGGCAAAATGGTGCACCATTACTGCCCCGATCGAATGCTGCAGATGTAGGCAACGTACTGTACTATCACGTAACGTGTGATTTAGAAGAGCAGATAGCACATCCGCCCGCTGTTGAAGAACTTGGGAGAAAATAATGATGTTTTGCTCAAGAATACGGCCAACGAGATGGTGGGAGTTCTGCGATGGCAAACAAAACATTTTGGACACTGCAGCATTAGGGTCAACGAACCAATCTTACCTGGAATACCTGCGCCGTCAAGAAAGGCGACCCCCACAATATCGACGCAAACTGGGTCGGGTGTCGCTCTACCAGTTTCTGGAAAAGGTTTGTTGTCGGAGATGGATATCTTGATGAGGATCGAGCCGAATGGTGCTGTGCGAGGTTATCACTCTCTGAAACTTCTTTCGTTGATGTGACAAGTTGCGTGAGCAGCTTGTCAATGGCGTCAAAGTCCTCTTGCGAAAAGCTTTGGATTTCTGATGTGTGAGTTGCTGTAAGTTGAGCGAGCAAGTCATGCACGTCAGCAGCTTGGAGCAGCGGCATCAAAGTCTCGTAAAGACTTGCTTGTGGTTCGCAGGTAGACTGGCCGCCCCAAAGCACCCGCAGAGAACCTCACGAAGTGCCGAAGGAAGTAACTTCTCCATGTCAGAGTGAAAGATGCTTGTCAAGAATATTTCTTTCTCAGAGAATGGTGTCGCTCCGGATTGGATAGAGCCATTAAATTCACACAAAAGTGATTGCAGTTCCTGGAATTGTGTCTGAGCCTTCAGCGCGCCCTTGTGAGCGTCAGCAACTTCTCTCGCCTGCCTCGCTTGGACTTCTAGTTCAAGTGCCTGCTCTAATACTTTGCACTGGTCGAAGTAGAACACCTTCTGAGCTGGTGTTTCGCTGCGAGCGTCGTCTTGTGAAGAGACTGGAAGGTACAAGCCAGATTCAATGAGAGAAATAACGACGTCAAGTACACGTTGATAGGTCGGTAGCTTGGCTGGAAGCTTTCGGAGACAATCCATCGCTATTGTAATGGACATTCGATCGGGGCTTGTAGTGGGGACGATTTGCCGTCGTAGAATATCTGCGAAGCTCAAAATGTTGTGACAACCACAGAATTCAAATTGTTCAGTCAGACGGTTACATACAAGTGCGACCAATGTGCGCCTCAATGGATTTCCATAGTCTCGCGATATCGTCGACGGATGCGTTATCTCGACATGCCCATTCATCAATAGCGTCGTACATCAATTCAACCTCCTTCGTTGGCCCCCTTAGACGCAACACGATTTGTTGTGAATGACCAGTAAAAGTTATCAACTCGAGGATGAAACCCACGTGGTGCATGATGGGTCGTCCAATGCGAAGAAGTGGCGAAGGAGAAATGAAGTCTTACGCTTTGTCGTGTGGAGGAGGCCACCGTCGTCGAAGATGCCACTGCGAGTGATGAGTTGTTTTGCTTTGTCTGAAGCCACGTCTCTCAACGCCGCCTCTCTGACTTGTTGAAGCGAGTCGACATCGATACGATGAATGTGCGCTAATAAGCAAGCCTTTAACTCGAGATGTTCCCTTGCATCGATGTTCACGGGTAATTGGAAATGTTGAACACAAGCAATTGCAGGATCCACGTTCGATGACTGTCGCTGGGAATGAGTAGGGTGCCTGTTGGCAACATCGACACTATCGCATTGCCTAGAACAGTTGGGATTCGTTTCTTTAGGATTTGGCGAGGTTGCCGCTTGGGTTTCTGAGAGCTTCCTTCGCCGAGGAGACGACGAAGGGTCCGCACTTTTGCATCGCGTAACAGCTGATCTGACTGGGCCGTCGAAATAAGTACGAGCAGTATGCGGGGCCAGTAATCTTCCAGGCGAACCATTGGAAGTTTGAGGGCGAGCTGGAGCTGGAGCCGACCCCGACTTGAGTTGCTGTTGTTGATAGTGACGCCCCCACATCGCTGCCTTTCCCCTCGGAATGTGCGGGTGCTCGTTTGGAACAAGCATAGCGTATAGATCTGGTGGCTGACCGTGAGCTGCTGTTGGCGTCACATGGACCCCGCTGCCAGTTTGCATGGTTTTCACTCACACGATCGTTCGAGAGCTCGCGGTCCGTGAGATTGAAAGGGATCTGACGAAGCGTCTAGACAAAAATAAACGAGTGGAAAACAATTCGTCAGTACATGATTCCATCTTCCACGGATGGGGCGATTCTGACCACGATTCAGTCTATCGAACTTTGTTTGGCTCTATGATAGCGGATCACTCTACGGATTTATCCTAATCCTTCGCAAATCCATCCCCGATGGACCCACCTGGATGATTTATGCGGAAAGAATGCACCCCGCTGGCGTCCAGATCGATTAAAGACTCGACAATCGCGTTGCAAATCGCCTCCTACTCCATCAGGAAGATGTCACGTGTGTGTGTGTTTGGGTGTGTGGGTGTGTGATGAAGTGGCTGCCTCATTACGCACCTGGACGATGATGCTCCGAGACGGTATGGGGCAGTGTGGCTGGTCATCTGCCGGTACAACCAGAGCCTACAGTTCCAAGTGGCAATGCTGATGATCAGGCGCTCACGAAGCGCTGTGTCGCGCACCACTCACGTATGAACAGCATCTTGAAATCGCACAATCTTCTTGGCCCACCACTGCGACCGTATCGCCGCCGCGAGTGCCGATAAACGCAGGAAGTGGCAGCAGCTCTGCTGTGTTGCCACTGTGAGAAAACACAACGACCTGCACGCACATTCATGACACAGTGAGTCTCCATGGCAACAGAGAGTCCGCGTTTGTCGTCGGAGGTTTACTTACGACGTCGCCCTGCTCAAGATTTCCGAGATCTCCGTGGCTCCACTCACTGCCGTGGACCCACTTCATCGCGAGTCAGCAAAGCCGCAAACGCCGACGCATAAGTTGGGTTCGATACGTACCTGGCTGCGAACAGAGATCGACGCGAGCGTCGCAGCGAGACGACGCGCGACGATGCCTGACTTGCCCATGCCCGTGACGAAGATGCAGCGCTTGTCGCGGCGGCACTGGTCTAGGCGCTCCACGACGGCCTCGAAGGTCTCGCTGAGCGCCGATTCGGTCGAGAGCAACGAGTAAAGCCGCTGGAAAGGAGATGATGGAGCGATTCAGTCTGTTGCCACCGTGATCGCGACGTACGTCACGAACCTCAAGAGCCACGATATCGTTGTGGAGGGACTGCGCGAGTACCGACTCTTGCTCACTCTAATAGAGGCCAACGCCGAGTCAGAGGCTCCGCAGCGGCATTCCAACTGCATCAGAGCGCGAAGCTTACCGACTGGCTCACAGTGGAGAAAGAGGCTCTCGCAGCGAGTTTCCAACCGCATCTCGGGCTGGCAGCAGCGCTGGATGAGTAATAGCGCGGGTCGCAGTGGGAGGCGGTGGCGCGCGCCCTGCTCAGAGGCAGCGAGCGGCGCAGCGCGCTGAGGCGGCCTCCACTCGCAGCGAGGTTCATGTTACAGGCAACTCGGTGACACTCATCAACGCAGGATGACCTCTAATAAAACATGTTTGGCATGCGGGATCAAAGGGTCATAATCTATCAACAGAGGTACTCAGACTATCACTGTGATCTGATTAGACAGAGCGCATCGATCCAAAATGGAGCTCGAGTCGAGTGTCCACGAGCTGCTCGCCCTTCGCTCGCAGCGCCGCATCGACGGATTGCACCGAGAAGTGGAGCAGCGTCGAAAAGAAGAGCACGTGCAGACTGGACGGTGAGAATCTCTGCGCTTGAGTTTCGCATCTAACCGTCGAGTCTTACTACGATGGCGCTTTGATAGTAATGCGACCATCACCGACCAAGACGCCAGACTGGTCACGTCGCGCTCCGGTTCGTTGGTCGTCAGTACATGCTATGGCGATACGTTAGCTAATGTCAAGTTTCGACAGGATTTCTTCGCGAACAGCTCCAGATCGAGTCGCTGACTCCGCTGAAGAGACTCCACACTGCCTTGCAGCTCGAAGAAATCGCATGCATCGTTTCGGCAGCCCCACCTGAGGACACAAATAACTCGGCAGCTCTAGAGCCGGCTTTGTCTGCCATTGGAAAAGAACGGAAGTGCTTCGACATCGTCTACTCTGGGACACCTACCCGGACAGTCGATCTTAGAGAGACACTCTTTGACTCCTCGGATCTACAGCTGCGCGCTTACGAGGCTCTGGCATTCTCGTCATCACGGCAGGGTTATACGATGCGGGTGGTGATCTTCACGACTGATAAAGGAGGAGACGTGTTGGTGCGATCAAGCCTGTACGTACCAGACATTCAAGCTGAGGCTCGTCGGCTTATCAGTGAAGACAACAGCAACGCAGCCGCGCTCGTTGAGCGCCTTTGGACACACGCCATAGAACCCTGAAAACACACAACAAATCTGACATCTAAGAAGTGTGCTGGGACGTCTTCTTCTGCCTCGGACAATTGTATGCCATCGCCAGCTTTTATTTGTCATTCAGCAGAGTTCGCAACGCCCAATCGATACTCAAAGCTATTCACGCTTAAGCAGTCAAGAGGCAGGCACCGCCGGCAGCCTTGATCTTCTTCTCAGCCTCCGAGCTGAAGAACTTGGCCTTGACAATCACCGGGATCGTAGGGAGACGGCCCTTGCCGAGGACCTTGAAGTAGCCCTATAAATCATGAAAACCAATATCAGAGCGCTGTCCCCGTTTCATCACGGCAACGACAAGACACGTACGGCCTTGGTCACGTCAATGATCGGGGCCTTGCCGTCCTGGCTCTTCTCGGCCTGCTCCTTGGTCTTCTCCGACACAAGCGACCAGAGGCGCTCGACGTTGACGGTCGGGCAGTGGTCACGGTTGCGGAGGAGGTGGAACTGGCGCATACCGACCTTACCGAAGTAACCCGGGTGGAACTTATCCATCAGGATACGGTGGTGGTGCTGACCACCGGCGTTACCGCGACCACCCGGATGCTTGCGGTGCTTGCCGATACGGCCGTGACCAGCGCTGACGTGTCCACGCTTCTTACGGTTCTTCGAGAAACGAGATGGCTGTGATCACACGAAACGCACAGTCAATACCTGCTATGCACGGATTCGTTTGCACGGGAGCTCGGCGTTGGGCGTGAAAGTAGGCAGCAGTGGACACGAAGGAGCGTGGCGCGAAGTCGCGACTGGTTAACTCGAACATCCGCGGCTCGCACGATAGAAGACGGCGCTCAACGCATCACCAGGGAGTTCTCGTCACACGTCGACGCTGCTGCGCCGTTTGTTCCGCGCACGAGCTGTTGAGAAGGTCTTTCCGCCGCTCACTCACGATCGCCGCCTCCGCGACTCTGTCCCCGTCGCCGCTCGGTTTCTCCGGACCGCCACGATGCGCCGTACCGCTGCTGCCACTGTACACCCGCCGCCGCGCGCCGTCCAACACGGCTTACCATATTGACTTAGCGATAAGCGAATGCGAATGACCCCGACAGTGACCGCGATTGCAGGCCAAAGGCACGGAAATGAATGGCTCCTTGGCTGCCAGCACTTCGACACATACAAAAACCAAGTCACTTGGGGTACTATACAAACCCCAAGTCATACGGCCGCCCGCCCTCAATTGGATGGAGTCTTGGTCGTGGTCGACGACGGTTCACATTGGATTTGAACCGGTCAGGGGTAGGTTTAAAGATCTCCAGAACCGTGCCTCTTCGCGACCGTCGACTCCTGAGACGAGCAATGCCGCCTAAGATGAACACGCGCGAGACGCTCCAGCGCTGCGAGCGAGAGCGAGACATCGCGATAGACGAAGCCGCCATCGCATGGTGCGAGGTCGCTCGGCTACGTGAGGAAATTGTGGCCCTGCGGCACGAGAAACAGGCATGGGCCACGGGCAAGGACGAGGTCCACAACCAATTGCTGTGGCATGTGGGTGACATTGCAGAGACGCTCTGGAGTGCGTTCAACGAAGACATTTCTATCGGTGACGGCAGTATGACGGTGGGCGACGCCCGTCTGCTCGCGCTCGAGTCACTGGAGAATGCTGTAGTCAAGAGCGAAACGCAACTTTACGAAGAAATGCATGAGCTGTACGCCAAAATTGCCCGTATGGAGGCTCAGCACAGCAAAATGTCCGAGAAATTGCGAGTTTTAAAGCGCACAAATGAAGCGTTGGTGGCCTTCCAGCACAATGCACCATGCGCGAGGAATGCCCAAGGGCTTCATCAAGATCAAGCCTCACAGACGTGCGAGTCAAAGATCTGGACACCAATCGATAATGTTGATGCAGCACCTGGAATGCCGTCGATGAACGACAATGAACTAGAATTTGAAGCAACTGAAGCAGCTCAGGCTATCTCTTTACTGCAGGCCCAGCTTGCGATGTATGTGGCTCACGAAAAGCGACACAGGCGGAACACCCCATCAACAGAAAGTTCGGGTGGGAGAGAACAGTGAAGACGCGAAGCGCGGCAGCAATGTGTCTATTTCTTCTTCTTTGACGGACGTTTTGTTCGATCACCGGCAGAAGTTTTTGTCTTCGACTTCTTCGCACCACCCTTGGAGCTTTTCTTCTTCTTCTTTTTCTTGGTCACCTTTGCCTTCAACTTGACTTGAAGAAGAGGATTAGATACTAACCGTGATCCTGGTAGTGGCAAATTCTGAGTGCATTCCAATGATGATCGGTCTTCTGGGAGCAGCAGTCCACGTTCAAGAACACCAATGGGCAAAGATACATTGTGTTGCTCGAACAAGACCCGAATGCGCTCGACTTCATGCATTTGCTCAGTTCGAAAATCGCTCGAGAACCCGCCGGAGTCAAAGTCAGATATCGTGCTCCGGCTTGAACTATCGGATATCCTCTTGAATGCACCTGACGAAGAGGTCAATCGAGTTGAACGCGTTTGAGCGTTTGATTCAAGCTGGTTATTGCCGCGAGCAACGGCCTTCGGAACTGTTCCCTGCGCGAAAATTCACCAAAAGCTAAGTTCACTCCATTTCCACAAGTCATCCTGCGCATCTCACAGATTTTCCGTTGCTTGCGAATGGTTTGTTTGGAAGAATGGATATTCGCAATGGTGGTTTGCGGTTGTTCGCTGCAATGTGAAGGTGTTGATATTCCGGATCGGCAGGTTCCGACTGAGGAGGGATGGTCCCTCTCGGGTATAGCTACAAAAGTTATATCAGTACCAATAGATTCCGAGGCCTTTCCGACGTTTCAAACCTTGTAATTAATGGCTGATGCTGAAACTGCACGAGCCAAAGGTAAGGTTCCCGGCCGCATGTGACTTGAAGAGTGAAAAGACTCGAACTTCAGCTGTTGCTGCTGTTCTTGTATCCTTTCCGGGAACTTCAGATGCGACTCATTGGGAAGTCTGACGCGGTTGTACTCGCCTTCGTCGACTGCTAGCGACTCATCACTCTCTAGTAGTGAATCTGATAGCTGGCAGTACCCCATCACTCGACCACTTCCCCGTATAGCGGCCTTATCTAACAACGCGAGTTTTCCTGACGAGGATGAGGACAGAGGTGTGTTCGGCGACGAGTCACTTTTTGACGAGAACGACATTGGGGTGCCATTGCTGCGCTTGCTCTGGGGCGTGTAGTTTGCGGGCAACTGATTTCGATAGTGCATTCCACCTGCAGCTGCCGAAACCACGACGGATTTCTTTTTTCGAATCGATTGAGGACCACCACTAGATGCTCGGGTTGGTGTCGATGTCTCTCCAACCTGGTTGAAATTGACGGCCTCTACGACGCGTGGCATTTCTGTGTTCGGTTGAACAGTATCAACCGCAAGATCTTGAGGAGCTGACTGGTGAATTGCCTGCCATTCCTGCCTCTTTTTCTCAAGATGGCGATGACGAGGTTGGCTGAGCACTTCAATTTCACCGTCAACGAACTTTTCCAACCCAGCGGCCATTTGAACAGCTTCCTGTTTGCGGAGGTACTCGCTTTCGTCTCGGCTTTTGCGCATCGACCAGGAGCGAACTTTCCCCCTCACATCTTCTTCCTTTTGTCTTTCAAGTTTCTCTGCACGCTGACGCTCGAGCCAAATTTGATTGACAGCAAACTACAGGCAACAACGAGTCAGTGAACTTGCGGTGAGGAGCGATTGGGTAGTCACATGCCTCTGCTTCCGTCTCCGGCTCGTAGTTCTTGAAAGTTGCTTTGATCTTCGCTTTTCGATCCCGTATGTCGTAGTCGTTCGGCTCTAGTATACCATCTTCCGCTGGGTCATTTTCTGGCCTCGTTGTAATAGGTATTTCATCGTCGTCTTCTGGCACATCAATGCCTTGTGACTTCAGCTGTGCAACGCGCCGTATGTGAGACCCTTTCAAATCTGGCATTTTGTACTTTTCCAGCTTCTGTAAGATCGCAGCCTTCAGCATCACGTCTGGAGACCCGTTCAGTATCGGTCCCTGGCAGCTGGACTTCGTTGTAGTTGGGTCGTTCAGCGCCGACGTTCTCTTTGGAGACTGAAGACAAGCAATGTTTGAGTTGGAACGGGGTGGATTCGGCGCTTTTGCGTACCATGCGTGGAGGCAATATGGGAGTTGAGGCCGAAGCGATGACTCCATTGATCGGTCCAGCCTCGGTTGTTTTATCAAACCACTGCACGATTTTTTGAAAGCACAAGGCTCGGATGTGGGGAATCTACCAGGCCAGAACAACAGGTGAAGCTTGCGTGAGCCAGATAACCTCAACATCGTCTGTTTTCTTACCTTGGCCTCTTTTGAGGCATACAGCATTTCCTTCAAACTCAACAAGCGCACGACGTTATGCTTCTGAGTGACGTCAGATTCGTAGCCAGTCGGCTCGTGCAGCCGAGAAAACTTCACTAATCGATTGTACGCGGGTTCGAGCTCGCTAGGAACACCGAGTTCTTCCTTGGTCGGCAAGGCCAGTACAAGTACCCTCCCGCCATGTTCGCCTAGTATCTCTAGCCATTGCACTCCATCGTCAGCCAATGCATCACCGCCCCTCAGCCAATCAAAAGTGAAGGCACCAGCAATGCTAAGACGCCGAAGAGCTTGCGGAAGGAGCCGTTGAGAAGCTATCGATCTGAATGCAGCCAAATACAAGTTGGCTCCTCGCCAAGTACAACTTGTACAACTTGAACGATGCAAGTTCGCACATGAGCTCCTCAATGGCTGTGACAACGGCCGTTGCAGTCATGACGCCGCTGCTCCGCGTCGTCCAGCTTGAAGAAGAGAGTGCAGCGTGCAGCGGATCCGTTCCAAGCGCTGGGCATGTGCTCGCCTGGCAGAGATCTCTTCATGACGTGTTCCGTATATTTAGGTGTCAAGTCCACACCAGATCCCCATTTTTGGCGTCGTTTTGCGACCAAAAACCGATGTTAACCGGTACATGTCTCAGTAAAGCATGCTTATTCGGTCAAGCCCGCCCGTCGTTAAACAGGAAAAACCGGTTATCCTGTGTTCCCAGCCCGAACGTATCTTCAGTCGGAAGATGGCGGACGCGACGTCGCTCGAGGCCGAGAACGCGCGGTTGCGCACGCAGCTCGCGGCGCTCGAGGCCAAGTACGCGACGCTGGAGGCTGAGAGCTCGACGCGTATCCAGACGCTGATCGACGAGAATGAGCTGCTGGCGGAGGCCAACCGCGTGCTGATGGAGAATGAAGCGATGTTCAAGCAGCTCCTGCCGACCGTCACAACGCCGGCCGAGGCCGCGCTGAGCCAGATCCCGGACGAGCTGCTGCTCCCGGGCGCGGGCGTGCAGACCGCGGAGGTCGCGGTGATGGAGAACATCCACTCGGTCGGGAACTTGCTGAGCGTGGCGTCGCCGATGGGCCACCCGGCGATCGCCGTGAGCGGAGGCGTCGACAAGCACATCAACGTCCACGACTGGAAGCTGCAGCGCAAACTGTGCGCGTACGAAGCGAGCGGCCCCGTGCTGGACATCGCGTTCAACCCGAGCACGCGCTTCAAGGACTTTTTCGTCGCATCGTTCATGGATGCCAAGCACGCTCTGCTCAAGCTCGTGGATGTCGACGGTTCCTGGGCGATTCAGGAGGTCGCGAAGTTCCACGATCACGCGCGACCAGGTGCTATGCGGGTCGCATGGAGCGCAGACGGCGAGCTGTTTGCGACGGGCTCATGCGACAAATCGGTCAACTTGTACCGCTGCGAGCATCTCGCGGCGGGTGGGAGTGAGACGCCCACGTGCGAAAAGATCAAGTCCTACTTCTTCAACGGAATCGTCGAAGCTATGGCGTTTATTCCACCATCGGAAGATGGATCTCAGAACGAGTTGCTCGCTATAGCCGTTCGCGACGACTGTTACGTGCACTATGTCGACTGTAAAACGTTTGAGAAGGAGAGGTACGCGGAAGTCAACTTAACTGGGCACCTTTGTGAGACACCGCTGACTATGTGTCTGACAGAATCAACATGAACCAAGACGGTATAGAACACGTCTCCTACACGATCATGGATCTGCGTGTTTCACCTAGTGGCAAGTATCTGCTTGCCGCGACAGACAAGGATCGCCATTTTATTTTCTCTGTACGAATTGCACTTCTGTTTCATTGTGGTTGCGCAAAAGACTTATTCGATATAATGCGGGGATTTATGCCAGGTCAAGAGCAATATCGTCTATCGCAACCTGTACGGACACAAAGCTGGACCCTACAGTCAGCCGCGTGCTTTGTGGCATCCATCTGAGAAATACGTAATCTCCAACACTGAAGATCGCGGAAAAATCTTCGTTTGGTGCATCGCTTCGGAGCGTGTGGTCGACGAGATCGATGCTCATGAGAAACTTGTTCGAGGAATGTCTGTGTCCCCGGATGTCGATGGTGACAAGAAGGCGGTTCTACTGTCCGTGTCGTATGATAAACGCCTGAAGGCATGGGAGTCGAACTTACGCACACCCGTCTAGACTTCCCTATCGGAAGCAACTCTACACCCAAAAACATTTTTTGGAGAAATTGATTCACTCGAGTTTATAGCGTACTTAGACTCAACTGCACGACATTGTAATCCGCCACCTTAACCATTTAGCTGAGCAAACAGTTGCTTGAGGTCTCGAATTTCTTGCAGTGTCGCCAACGTCGTTGCTTCCCAGTGATTCATTTTTGCTTGTATGATACTCACCATCGTATCTTTTCCCTGCAGCTCCCGACAAAGTGCTTCTCCATCCAGTTCAACTGACCCGAGGGGAGAATGGAGACTTGCTCCACTGGATGTCGCATCCTGAGACGTTATCTTTTTGCGATTACTTGCGAGACTTCCAGCAAGTGGTCGAGTTGAGGCAGAAGAAGATGGGTTTGAAGTAATCGTCGGCCTTGGTGGAGACACCTCCTCTCGATCTGTTGTCGTCGGTCGTGTCGTGCTCTGTAGGTAGGAGACAGTTCAGCATCCTCTGCGACCACTCAAGTGAAAAGCGGCAGATCATCGTACCTTTTTAATGGGAGATACCGTACTAGAATCCACATTCGAGTCTGTAAACCAAGGCACACCGGGTTAGACTACCGCACAAAAAAGAATAACAGCAGCAATGGCATTCGGACCCTTTTTGTTGCGCGGTGCGACGCCATCCTCAACCCGCCTAGCAGCGTTTCCCGGTCGACAACTCTTGGCGTGAATTGCAAGTCGCCCCTCTGCAAAAGTTCTACCGCAGTTCTCGCACTTTTCCATGCCATGCTCATTGTATGCCTCCTGCGCCGCTCGGTTCATCGCCTCCACCATTTCGCGCGTTGGTTTATCTCCATTCCCAAACCCTTCACCAGCTGGGCTCCCCCCTCGTCCCTCACCAACAGAACTACCGAGACCTGGTGGCGTTTTCGGCAATGGACGTCTCTCACTTCGCGGCTTGAGCTCCTCCTGTGCAAGAAACAGTTTCTTGCACTGCTTCAAGTGGATATCGAACGATGATAGTCCATACTGGCGACCACAAACGTGGCAAACACGGGTCACCGGACCAGCTTTGAACTCTACGGGGTCGATAGTATAACATTTCACTTAGCCACATAGCACTCTTCGCTCTGCTGAAGACTTGCACCTGGAGGAGCCATGTTGCCGATTGTGATGCTGATGATTCAAACCCCAATAGCACCATCAGCGCTATAATTACTTGCGTCATATAATGGGATAATCCCAAATATCGTCGTTATCACTGTCACCGTCATCAGTTCCAACGTGCACGGTGTCGCTATGTCTTCTCGTTCGATTGTTTGACTTTGAAGAAGATTCTAGATCCTTTCTTCTCGGTCGCTTGTCTATCTCCTCCTTACGTGGGCCGCTTTCCAAAACCCATAGTAGACGCTTAAGTGGAGCATATTGCTCCATTTCTGAGTAGTATCTCAGACTAGACACTGCAGTTTCATACCCTTCGAGTGTTCCGATCTCGACATCATCCATTACTTGCATTCCATACAATCGAAGAAGCTCTTGCTCGCTCAATTCTTGCAGTTTCTCGATAAAATTGGTGCGCAATACTTCCGATAGCGACTCAAAATCGAATTGATTGAACTCCCGTCGTAGGGCCTCTAGAGATGAGTTTACGGTCAGCAAGTCGTTCATTCTCAGCACGAAAGATTCGTATTTCGGGGGCGGGTTGATGTGGACGACTCGAATTGATGGATTAACTGAAATACAGTGGACGAGGTCTTTGTATCCTCGAGACCGAATGGCTCGATTATCACGAAGGGTGAGCACACGAAGCGTGCGATTGAACTTCCGCAAAACGTCCGTGAGTACATTGATGGCGACACAGGTCAAGTCACATTCAGTCAGACTACGAACACGATAGCTAGTCAGCGAACTTGTCCCGCGATGGTTCTCCCTTCAGACGTACTTAAGGTCCTCCATGATCGCATTCTTCTTGACTCCCACAGCAAGTTGAACGGTCCCAGCCTCTGCGATCGGGTTTCTGGACAGGTCTAACTTGACGATGCGCGGGTTTGCGGACAATGCAGTTGTTATGACCGTACAGGCAACATGATCCAGCTCGTTTTGAGTCAGACTGGTTTAGAATCATATCACCATCAACGCAAATCGCATCGATCGTAATACCAGAGGAAACGAACCGACCTCAGTTCCTTTAGCTTTTTCACTTGCCAAAGTGCGTTGAAGAAGGCCTCAAAGCCTGTCAAGTTACGATCCCCAAAGCTGTTGCAGCACAGCCGATTGCCGCTCAGATCCAGTTTTTCGAGGGCCCCAATATCGTAGATCACGTTTGCTAGAGTTGTGAGACCCTCGGCTCGCAAATCTACAAGACTGAGACTAGTTTCTTGTTAGATAGCAATGCCAGCATTCCTATGGGTCATCTCGACGTACTTGAGCTCACGAAGGCGAGCACACTTTTTCAATCCGTTGAGAAGAATTGCTACGCCCTGAAAGACGTTGGTGTGGCGCCCTGTCAAGCAATTTTGAGAGACATCGAATCGCTCGATTTTTCGGCTTTCACGCTCGACAAGAATCCCAATTGCAGCGGCGTCCAGGTGGTTGTACTTGTTCCCAGAGAGGATAGCTCTTCGTGAGGTCTGCGCGTCCTTGCGGAAGCTCGCAATCGGCAGTGGCGTGTCTGAGAACTGCAGCGTCTCTAGCGAGCCATTCACTGCTTTCGCGATGGCTACTGCTCCGTCAATGCCGATCTGTGTGTTCGCGACGTTCAGCGCCTTGATACGACAGGTTTTCGACCGCAGGAAGTCGAGCATGAGTAGTGCGAAGTCGTCGCGTACGCTGAAGCCGCTGAGGTCGAGCATCTTCTCGTCTTTTTCGCCTAGTACGCGAATTCGCTGGAGAATTGCCTCGCCTTGGGTTCCTTTGAAGTTGCCACGCTTGTGCATGGCACGCACGTCGTACAGGAAGCTCTGGTACGGATCCGTGATGGCGCGTCGCTTCTCCTCTTCGAGCAGGTGCTCGAGCTCGTGGATCAAGGGAGACCGTGCATCGCGCGTCTCGCGCTTGAGACCCTCTGCGACGCGCGGATCTACCGACAGAACGTGGCGTAGCAGCGCATTCCCGCGCGTCGCAGCGACTTTAGTCTTGCCTGTGGTCGACATCGCCACTTGAATGAGCGATCTTGAAGAGACACACTTTAGTGACATATAAGACGTCATTGGATCGAGTGGATGGTACAGGTTGCGGAAGGTGGCATGCAGGACAGTGAAGCGCCGTGGCTTCACCATGGCGGGATCCGCCGCCGGCGGACCGCCTGCCGAGGCCCACAGGCCTCGTGCGGCCGCGAGAGCACGGCGCCTTCGCTGCAGAACGTTCTTCGCCGTGGCTGCGAGTTGGCTCAGCGCGAGCGCGTCTCTGTGCGACGCAATCGAGCCTGTTCCGCAAGCGCCTGACATCATCACTCTCGTCAACCACAACTCGCAGAAGGTTGTGACCCCTGCTGACTAGTTCTCTCTCTCTCTCACTGTGTGTGTGTGTGTGACCTCCCTCACGAACGTGACTTTTGTGCTTTTAGGATATCCGGCTCGATGCGAATCTCTACATCCCCGACGGCGGCGAGCTGCTGCTCACCATCGACGTCCCACGCGAGCAGATCCTCGTCGACAGCCACGCGCCGGCCAAGGTCACGCGAGTCTACTCGACCCACGCAGATGGCTCGTTCGGAGTCGGCGAGCAGATCGACGTCTTTGTGGAGTTTACGAGTCCAGTGGACGTCGTCGGCGCGCCGACGCTCCTGCTCGCGACGGGTTGCCATGCGTCGTCCTGCCATGTCCGCGAGATCCAGCAGCTGCGATGCCAAGGCACAACTGGCAAGTTCGCAGTCTCGTTCGAGGATCAGCGCGTCGTCAACATTCCGGCGGACGCGACGGCCAGGCAGTTCGCCCAGTACCTGCAACGCATGACCAAGATCGACCGCGTGCTTGTCGACTACTTGCAGAGCGACCGCAAGGCCTGCACGTTTTTGGGCAACAACATCACCGTTACTTTCGAGTCGGTCAACGTCGACGGGATCGATGGCGATCTACCCGAAATGACCGCGGACATTGCGAATGGATATGGCGACGGCTCGGTCCTCGGCCACGTCAGGCTGACTCCGACGCTTTCCGCTACTGCGTGGGAGATCCAGAAAGGCCGGCGGATACCCGATCGTTACGCGGCTTTCGTCGGTATGTTCGACCCGCAGACGCTACAGTTCAGGTACGCGGTTCGAGACGGCGACAACACGACAAGGCTGGAGTACGCCAACAGCGATGCGCTCTCGAGGAGCCTGCTCCGATCAGGAAACACGATCCTTGTTCGCAATGCTGGAACTCGGACCAACGCAGATACGACCCTACCCCCTCCGAAATCGACAGGTGGCTGGGAGCGAGGAATGGGTAGCAGTCTTTCGGCGAACAACGCTATTCAAGTGGACGTTAGCCCCCCCAGGGTGACCATTGTCACGTCTCCTCACGACGACGGGACCTTCGGCATTGGTGAGGTGATTTTGGTGCACGTGTACTTTTCGTTACCAATCGTAGTGGCAGGAATGCCCACTATCGTACTGGAGACAGGTCAAGTCGATCGTATTATCCCCTTCGTACGCGTCACCGGGGTGAACGAGAACATCGTCGAGTTCCAATACATCGTTCAAGCAAAGGACACCTCGCCCGACTTGACTTACACAGGCACGACCGCCTTGAAACTGAATGACGGCAGTATAAAGCGCAAGTCCACTGCCCCGTCAACAAATGCCGTGCTGACGCTGCCAGTAAATGGTGGAAAGGGGAGCTTCTCGTGGTCAAAGAACATCGTAGTTGGCACGTCCAACCCGAAAGTGACGGGAGTGACTTCACTGACTCCCGATGGGACTTATTCTGGCGGGGATACCATCCAGATCCAAATCGCGTTTGACACTCCTGTAGTGGTCACTGGATCGCCGCAGTTGCTTCTTTCAACAGGAAGCGTCGATCTTTTTCCTGGCTCGTTCATCCAAGCAGCTCCGACGTCAACTTCGTCGAGAACTGTTGTCTTTCCAGCTGTTGATCACGGGCTATCGAATGCTACAAGCCAAGGGCTCCAGTTTCTCATCGATGGACAGGTTTATACTGTTTCTTCTGTGGTGGGTGATAGAGTGGCTATGGTTGAAGATTATGTTGGCTCCATTGTGGATCCAACCGTCTTAAACCGTCCGGCTTTGACGATTCGATCTCCAGGGTATCGTCCTGCTATATATTCCAGCGGTAGCGGATCCAAAAGGCTCATATTTGTCTACAATGTGCAGCGTGGCGACGCTTCTATCGATCTTGAGTACACATCTACGACTGCATTGCAGCTAAATGGTGGCACAATTAAGCGTCTGTCGACAACGCCGTTCTCCGACGCGGATACCACACTTCCTGCACCTGGCGCCACAGCGAGCCTTAGCTCAAATGCATTCCTCGTGATAAACACAGACAACCCCCGCGTGCTCCAAGTGCGTCCGATCACAAGAGACGGCGTGTATCGAGCGGGTGACACGATTTTATTCACTCTCTTATTTAACTCGCCTGTAGTTGTACAGCCTACAGCATCTGTCCGCTCAACTGCCAGTTCGTCGGGTCAGCGATTTGCAGAATATGCTGATGGGGGTGGCTCGACGGCGTTAATCTTTCGGTTTGAAGTGAATTCTGACGACCAAGTTAATGTGTTCGATGTTTTTGACCCGAAGTCATTACGGCCAGCGTACGGTTTCGTGAGCGGATTCATTCGACGCCTCTCCAGCTCGCCGCTAGTCCCAGCTGTGTTGGATCTCCCAGTTGCTGGACTTACGTCGAAAGGGATCGCAATCAACCAATCGTGCGCGTTTGTGACAGATGTTACAACCGCCCACGAAGATGCAACGGCCGGTACTGGTGAGGTGGTTAGCATTGTCATCGTGTACAGCGTTCCTGTAGATGTGGTCACGGCAGCAGGAATCCCAGTTTTGCTGCTGACGACACTGAAGCCAGCGATCTATCTCTCCGGCAGTGGCACTAGTACCTTGACATTTCAGTACGCCGTCCAGCAGAGCGATCCCGTTGTTCGCCTCGCTTACATGGATATATTCTCCCTCCAGCTCGGTGGTGGGCTCATTCGTGAGACTGGGACAGGGAATTTGGCCCGTACATTGCTACCAGACCCGCAGAACTCGGCGCTTGGCGCGCAGCAAAGGATATACATTGATGCACGCGCACCAACTGTCATCGACGTATCCTCTCGTTTGCTCGATGGGTCGTATACAGTGGGAGATAGAGTCGTCATCGCTCTCACTATGAGCGCTCCAGTGGTCGTGGTTTCCCCGCAGTCCAATCGAGGAATTCCGACCTTGTATTTGCAGCTTGGTGGGGCGACGAACGTGGCTACTCCTGCAACGCTCGACTCTACGAATGACGCACAACTTTATTTTACGATCACGATTGCCATCGGACATTCGTCCGCAAACTTGGCGTACCCGTCGCGAAACTCGCTGCGATGTGTTGGAAACTTCGGAGTAAACGTCAACGGTGGACAAAATGCCATTACGCCGCATGGAGTTGAGTTCCAGAGCCGATTAATTGTTGTTTGGAGCGAAAAAAATGCCGGAGGTGTGGCACAAATCCGCGCGAGATCGTTGGATATAGCTCGGCCATTTGGAGCAGCGTGGCTGCAGGAAGACGGTGATGGAGTGACAGGTCGCGTCCAATTCAACACTGCTATGGACGCAACAAATCCGGTGCTCGTCGTGTTTACCAACAGCAAAGTGTATGTGTGTTGGCAAGAACGAAATAATGCCATCAACAACCCTACGCAAGTTCGTGTCGCGTTTTACCTCGGAGGAGATGCGTCTGTGCTGCAACGCTGGCGGTTTGTTGAACGCACAGTAACCACAGCCAGCGGTCTCAATCGCGATGCCTCACAAAACGCTGCAGCACCACACTTGACCGTGCACAACAGCAAACTCTACATGGCTTGGCACGAAACCGTCGCGTCATCTTCTGCCACTCAGATCCGAGTCGCGATGTTCAACGGTCAAGATGCAACCCCTGCTTGGGCTTTCGTTGACGGAAATGCAGCACTTCGAGGGATCAACTACGCGCCAGCGCGCTCGGCACAGAACGTTCGAATCATCTCCTGCCGCTCGACACTATTTGCAAGCTGGGAAGAGCTGAACAGTGCTGGAATTTCCCAGATCCGTGTCGCTGCAATGGGCGGGACCGATCTCGTGCCCCGATGGGCAAACGTCGACGGCAACTCGGCGAGCGCTGGACTCAACGTTGACTCCACGATGCATGCGCGTGCCCCATCGGTTGCCTGCGTATCTGATACCATACTACTTATCGCGTGGCATGAGGTCGCTACGATCGGGAATGGTGCCACACGGACTCGCATTCGAGCGAAGCAGGCAGCGATTCCAGCGTTAGGAGTGACACTCACGTGGAGATCAGCGGACTCGAGTCGCGGACTGAACTTTGACCTGACCCAGAACGCTGCCAACGTGCGTCTTCGCACCCACCCAATGAGTTCGTCGACGGTTTATGCTGCCTGGGAAGAACTTGACTCGGCATCAATGAAGAGTCAGGCAAGGGTAGCGATGTTCACGGGCGGGGACGCTGGATCGTGGCTGTTCGTCGATGGAGGTGCAAAGCTTTCAAACGTGAACGACGCGCAGACCCAAGATGCTAAAGCTCCAGTGCTGGTCGGTTCCGCTTCATCTACAGCTACCTGGTACGCTTTGTGGCAAGAAATTCACGCGACAACATCCACTTCCCACGTTCGAGCCAGCATTTATCGCGCTGACAACGGTGGGACGGGTGGCTGGCAGTCCTTGCACGACCGGTGTATTCTGCGCCGGTCCACAACTCCCACTACGACTTCGAATCTGCTTCTCCCAAACCTCAACACCTTTGGTTCGTTAGAATTTGGCCGCCAGATGCGGATAGACACCGCGCGCCCGTTTGTGCAGAACGTAACATTTGCAAGTTCCTCCAAAGTTGTCGGATTGAAGAGCGCGATTCAGACAATTGATATCTTCAACGCGGCCAGTTTAACGCAGGGCCAATATCAGCTAGCGTACGACGGCGAAAGTACGGGATGCATAGACTGGAACGCACCAGTTTCCGCCATCAAAGCCGCACTAGAATCCATCGCTACCATGCAGCTCAATGTGATTGTCACAGCGGACACCACGGCATTCCAAGACGCAACACGGTACATAATTGCGTTCAACTTCCCGACGACAGGGCTCAAGCCGCTGTCGCTTGTTTCAACATCCTCTTGCGCGAGTTGGGTGTGTGGAGCCTCCTCACCTCGACTAGCATGCAACTTGAAGACCCTGGTTCAGCTAAACTCGAATCGAAATGTGGCAATGCACGGTGGCATTGTTGACGTTACCGTCAGATTCTCGTCACCAGTGGTCGTCACCACAGGTGTTCCGACGCTCACTCTTGAGACAGGAGCCGTTGACTCCTCTGCGACGTACACCTCTCGTGGGATCTCACGTTACTTTGACGTCGGAACCGAAAGTCCTAGCAGGATTCTGGCCGGTGGATTTCGACTAGCGTACGGCGATGTGGCAGCACTCAATGCGATGGAGACAACGGACTGTATTGACGCTTCATTTACCAGCGATGCCGATGCAGAGCAGGATTTGCGGTCAAAACTGTTGCGGATAAAAGCGTTGAGGACCGTCGGGATTCAGTCAGTTTCGCGGCGCCAGAGACGCAATGGATTCCGTTACTCTGTCCATTTCTCCAATAGCAGCAGTGGAGACCTTCTTGATCTCGTACCAGCAGACGCTAGCTCTTGCGACCCGTTTGCAGGGCGCATACAAACGATTGATGTTCAAGCGGATGCCGCCATTGTGCAAGGTGGCTTCACGATTTCGTTGGAGGATGAAACATCACCATGTATCCCGGTCGCAATCCGGGCCAGCGGTTCAACAAACTCGATGGAGGCCTCACTCAGTTGTGTCATCCCCAACCGCGTGATCCCGCTACAGGTGGTCAAAGACACGTCGATTCTCGGAGCATCGGGGTTCCGCTTTTACGTCTCTTTTCTGTCTCTCGCCGACGCGGTTGACTCGATTCGAGTGTCAACCTCTAACTGCGCGGCATTCCTCTGCGATGACGGAAATGGAGGTTCAGTAGCTTGTACGGGGGTGAAGGTGGTCGCGAATGCTGGGTACAAAGCAATTCTAGCAGTGACAAACTCGCTCGCATTTCAGTACCTTGTGCAGGCGTCGGACACAACCCCTGCGCTGGCTGTTCGCGACACCAATGCGCTGGCCGGGACCATCTTTCGCAATTCGCTAAATCCTAACCTCCCAGCACTGCTGTCCCTGCCGTCTCCGCTTCTGGCTCCAAGTGGTATTCGAATTCTTAGCAGCGGTGAAGTTCCTCGGATCGTGACAGTTTATTCCTCGACCACTGACGATACGTATAGTGCTGGGGATGTGATCGTGATTCACGTAGTCTTCAGCAATCCGGTCGATGTGGTTGGGAGACCGATTTTAGAGCTCAATTCAGGGGGCATCGCAAAGTACCTCTCCGGCAGTGGGGAGTCCACACTCGAGTTTCGTTACAAGATCCTCGCTGGGGACGGAGCTGCAGACCTCAATTACGCGTCAACGCTGTCGTTGCGCACTCCAGGATTGTTCGACACGATATGCATCGCTGGCACAGCAGGACTGCAAACCCAGCGCGTCGACGCCGATTTGACTCTTCCAGCACTGTCGGCAGCATCCAGCCTGGCCTCGCAGAGTGCAATCGTCGTCCAAACCAGTACTTCAAAGATTGTCTCAGTCAGCTCGACGCGACCAAACACTCCGGTTGGAGGCACAGGCTACGGCGTTGGTGACATCATAGATCTTCAGGTCACGTTCTCCGGTGAAGTTGCTGTGCTTGGTGAACCCCGGATTGCACTCAACTCTGGAGGCGTAGCTACGTTCACGTACGGGGGATATCGCCAGCTGCTGGACGTAGGCGTGCACGCCATGTATCCCGTCACGAGCGGACAGTTCGCCATCTCATACGGTGATGTTGTTTCCGGTTGTGTGGACTACACAGACGCTAACAGCAACGCGCCAACGTCACTGAAGTCGCGTCTGCTTGAGTTCACCGACTTGGCTTCGGTAGGAATCGTGTCGGTCACTGCTACTTCCAAGAAGAATGGCCGGCGCTTTGAGATCATTTTTGATTCGACGCGGGTGCTGGAGGTGCCCGCATCTGTGGTTCCAGTCGTGTCGGATGTTTGTGCTCCACTGTTGCCGTCCTCGTCAGATTCGCCTCCGAACGTGCTCCTCGAGAGAAGTACAGATACCACCGTTGTCTTCCACTACCATGTCCAAGAGTACGACGCTACCAACGACTTGGACTACACGTCGACGAGCATTGACCTCACGGCAAGTGGCTCAGCTCTGCTCTCTCGTTCGAGGACTCCTACGATAGTCGCCGACGCTACACTTCCGGCAGTAGGAAATCCGAACCGACTTGGGCTGTTGAAAACGATCGGCATTGATGGGTCTCCGGTTGTGGTCGTCGACACCGTGTCTGATTCAAACGCAGGCACTTACGGTGTTGCGTATCCTCCCGTGGCCAGTCCTCCCACCGTGTATCCCGGTGAGATCTACTTTCGTGTGATATTCTCCCGGCCGGTCAAAGTTATCGGCTCGCCTACGATAGAGCTCGCCACTGGCTCTTCGCAGGCAAATGGAGTCGTCATTCCGAACCGACTAGCAAGATTTCTCGGCCAGCCCGTCGCCATCGAAGCGGCCTTCCTGTACCACATTCAAGATGGCGACGCGAGTCCTAACCTGGCGTTCGCAAGCCTAAATGTCCTTGCCGACGCGATAGTGTTTTGTGTATCGACCTCGTCACTCACACTAGCACGCACAGACTTGCCGCGTTTATTAGTCTCCGCAACAAACATCATCAAGATCGATGCCACATCCGTTCCTACCACAGTCAAGTTGTCGTCGCCCAAAGGCAACACAATTTTCGGCGCGGGCGAGGCAATCGAGATCGACGTGACATTTTCGAAGCAGGTTACGCTCCAAACAGGGTTGAATCGTAACCACGACTCCTACGCAAGGAACCCAGTCGCCATTGAGTTTGGCGCCAACTTGTTCGTGTTCTGGACGGAGTGGAGCGCGTTCACGTACAAACCAACGGTCACAACAAGCTTCTTGAACCTGCGGGTATTCACTCAGGACACATTGACTCCTGTTGCGCTATCTATGCCAGTGGCAGCCGCGATGAACCGCTTCCCTGGCACGTTTATTGAGATGGTTTCAGTGGTCATTTGGCAGCGCAATCTTTACGCTGCGTGGGACGAAGACGGATTGATCTACTGCGCTCGCTTCAATGGCCTCGCAGTGGTCAGTGAGCCGTGGACAGTCATCCCAAGTATGGGAGCGAACCAGAACCTCCAAATGCGCGGAAGCGACGCCCAACTCATCGTCCACAATCTCCAGCTCGTGATGCTTTGGCGAGAGGAAGCCGTTGTGTCAGAAACTGGCAAGATCGCTGGGCAGATTCGAGTTGCCCAGCGCAACGACGACTTCGACGCTCCACTGTGGATCTTCCACGACGGCAACAAGATGAACTCAGGGCTCAACAAGAACCCTCAGAATGATGCGATACTACCATGTGCGGTTGTGTATCGCGGCTCAATGTACGTCACATGGAGTGAGTACAGTGACGTCTTGGACGCCTACGAGGTTGTCCTAGCGAGGCGATACGTGCAGAGTCGTGATTTGTCCGTTTGGCAATATGTCCCGTTTGCAGGTACGACGTCCGACTTTTATATTTCCAGTTATCGACCGCGTCTCGCAGTGCGCAAAAAAGGATACGAAGACGACGCGCTCGTTATTTCGTGGTACCGTGATACTCAGAACCCTGATATCACTGAAGTCGCCTACGGAGAAGTGTCCGACTCGTGGAATGAGAGTAGCACGAGTATCGCTCGACAGATGGACGTATCCGCTCAGTCCCTGCCAAGTGGTAGAATCCTCGATACGCTTGCGTGTGGAAACACGATGTTTGCATCGTGGGTCGAAGAATCTACTGCGAACTCGCGGGTCCAGACCTTGCGTGTGGCATCATTGAAGCCGGACACATCTATGGATTCATCGTGGGCTGCGATGTTCTCCGGGCAAGCTATAAACCACAACCCATCATCGGACGTCACCGGCTTCTCGCTCGTGTGCTCAGGATCGTCTCTCTCAATGGGTGTGCTGTGGACGGAGTTTGACGGAATCGCCACTAAACTTCGTTTCCGCCATACGCTCATCCCTCAGCAACTGCAGGCGGAGCAAAACATTTCGTGGGGCGAGACCGTGACTGGAGCCCCATACTTGCAGATGGACACGACATCCAATCCTAACGGCGTCGCCTTCGCCATCGATCGAAGCGGACTGCAGTCGAAGGTGCTACGGTTCATGTACGTCGTCCAGCCCGGACAATCTGCCGTTGATCTCGATGTGTTGAATCAGCAAGCCCTTGTACTGAATGATGCCCAAATATGCGACGTGTACGGCAACCTCCCGGACTTCACGCTGTTTCCCCGTGCACAGGATCCGCGATCGCTCAGCTTCAACAGCGACATAAGTATCGACACAACACCGCCCGTAGTTGTCGACGTAACCTCGACCACAGCATCTGGAGAGTACGGCGTTGGCGAAGTCATGATCATTCAAGCCATATTCACGTTGCCAGTTGAAGTTGACGGGGATCCTGCGATGCTATATCTCCGCTCGGATGAGCTCCATTTCGTTGACTACAACGCGAATCCTGCCACCTACGTCTCAGGCTCTGGCACCAACACATTATCGTTTCAGTTCGTCGCGACAGACCGTGATTACTGCGATAAACTGGACTATTTCCGTGTTGACTCGCTCGTTCTTCCCGACGGCTCGACTATCCGTCGGGCGTCCACGTACCCGGTCACAGACGCTGTCTTGAGTCTGCCACCGCCAAAGACAACTCACTCACTGAGCGGCAATCGCCAAATCGCGATCAAACCAGCCCCACCGGCCGTCACAGACGTCACGTCGCCCATCCCTGACGGCACATACTTCCCTGGCGATGTCATTCCCATCGTTGTGACGTTCACGCTGCCTGTGGTCGTGTTCGGACGACCAGCGCTGCTGCTCGACACCACGCAAGCGTCGCTTGCATTCTATTCCGACGGCAATGGCACTCGCGTGCTGAATTTTCAGTACGTCATCAGCGAGGGCGACGCCTCTAGTGACCTCGACGTCGTCGACGACCGCGGCGCGCGCGTGGTCAACTACGTTCAGTCGTTGCTGCTGACTGGCTTCGCTTTGATCAAGCGGCAGTCCACCACACCGACCACCGACGCTGACATCACGCTACCCCCTCCTGGTTGGCCAGGCTCGCTTTCCAAGAACAAGAACCTCGTCATCGACACAGTGCGGCCCAAGATCATCGACGTACGGTCGGCGACGCCGGACGGAACTTACGATATTGGCGACGTAATCGTGATCCTCGTCGAGTTCTCGAAGCGAGTGGTGGTACCAAGGGGGACTCCCTACTTGAGACTGAACATCGTGCCGGCGGACCAATTGGAATTGCCACGAACGGCGGTTTACAGAGATGGCAGTGGGTCTACCATCCTTCGCTTCGAGTATGTGGTAGCGAACCACGACAACACGGGAACAACCCCTCTCGAAACATTCAACGAGAGAGCGTTCCTCGTACGACCGATCCAACTTGGTGGAGCGACGAGTCAGGCCGCGGCCGAGGTGTTGTGCAAGGCGACAGTTCCAGAACAGCCTGCAAATCTCACTATGCCTCGACCCGGGCCAATCCTTCGAGTCGACGCTGTGAGAAGCCTTGTGGGCAACAACCACAAGGTTTTCCTCCGAACGGACGGCTTCCGCGTCACTGCCATGGCGGCCGATGTGGCGAACGCGCAAACGTACGCGCCAGGCCAGCGGATCGTAATTTCAGTAACGTTCGCCGATGTTGTAGTAGTTCAAGCCACACCGAGACTCAAGCTGAACGCCAATGCTCTCATCCCGACGTACGCTTCCTACATTGGAGGGTCTGGAAGCGAGCAGCTGCGGTTTGCGTACGACGTCGCGATGGGCGACAGTGTGCAAGTTCTCGAGGCAGCATCGCGAACGGCATTGGAGTTACCTGCTGGAAGCATGATCACAGACAGCGCCGGTGTCTACGTGCCTTTACGGCTCGGACCGCCGCTGCTTCCTGGGTCGCTATCGTTCAACTACAAACTCGCCATTACCTCGTCGCCACCAGCCGTCCAGCGAGTGTACATTCCCACGGTAGACTCGATCAACGGAGGTGCCTTCGGAGTGGGCGACGATATCATGATTGCTGTCGACTTCACGCTTCGTGTTGGCATGCCCGCGGGATCGGCGCCACCATCTCTATTGCTGCAGTTCGCAAACGGAGTTCGTACGGCGACCTATGCGTCGGGCGATCAGACACCAACTCTGATTTTCTCGATACGAGTGATTGCGGGTGATGCAGCATCCTCCCTCGAGTGTGCAGGCGTCAGTGCGCTCGTCATACCCCCGGCACCAGGCGGTCTCTTTGCTGCCGCCACAACGTTGTTGTTAGCAGCGAATCCAGTTCTACCAGCCGTGGGATCTCCCGCCAGTTTGTCAGCCTCCAATGTCCGCGTTGTGAGTGCCGCTCCACGCGCTCTTTCTGTCGATGCCTTCAACCGCGATGGAGTGTACGGGCTCAGCGACCGCCTTCGCATTCGGATCCGGTTCTCGTATCGTGTCACTGTGGTCACTCCCGAGACTTGCACTCTAGAGCTCTTTCTTGGTGGCACCCGAACAGCAATTGCCACCTTCGTCGGAGGCTCGACAACGAGCGCGCTGGTGTTTGAGTATCGCGTCGTCACAGGCGATCGGTCTGGCCGATTGGATTACCGAAGTGTGGCAAGTCTGAGCTGCAATGTGCTGCAGATGAGTGCGAATCCGAGCCTAGCTGCCGATACCACGCTGCCTGCTCCTGGAGCTGATGGAAGTCTAGGAGCAACGTCCAAGATCCAAGTGGATAGCGCGTCTCCACGTATTCTCTCCGTATCGTCCGCGTTAGATAACGGAATTTACGGAGTGGGCCAAGACATCGACGTTCTGGCGACATTTACAGAGGCGGTGGAGGTCATCGATCCAGGTCGATGTAATCCGAAGCTACGTCTTGCCATCGCGAACACAGACCCAGGGAGACGGATTCCGATCGCTCAGTATCAGAGTGGCAGTGGGTCAGCGACACTCGTGTTTCGATACTCAACCGTCCATGGGGATATGGCACTTCCCGTCGCATATGACGGCACTGACGCACTGTACTTGGACACTCCCGACTGTGGGTTTGTCTCGTTGACGCCAGATCGGCGACGTGCGACCCTCCGGCTGCCAACACCAGGTGGGAGCGGAAGCCTGAGCAACAACCGCAACATTCAGGTGGACGGTGCTGAACCGCCTCGAGTTCTAAGCGTGACAAGCGACATGGCTGATGGAGTTTACACGGCAGGCGATACCGTGACTTTGGCGGTAGTGTTCACAGCGCCGGTAGTCGTCACCGGGCAGCCTTTTGTACTACTGGATGTAGGTCAGCTGAGGCCTGGCCTTGCCGTTTACCAAAGTGGGAATGGGACTACAAGGCTTGCTTTTGCGTACGCAGTTCAAACAGGCGATCACAGTGACCGCCTCGACTACTCCCGATGCCCAGATAGCGCACGAGAGAGACCAAAGAAGCGTGAGTACGACAAGCTCGTGATCTGCCAAGCTGATTCCAATGCCCTGCAGCTAGGCGGCGGTTCGATAATGCGTCTCACTACCGTCCCAACTGTGAGCGCAGTGCTCGATCTTCCTGAGGTGAACTTATGGCCCAAGCTTCGAGTTGGAACGTCTCGACAAGACTTTGTGTACGTGAATCAGCTCGAAGATACTACTGATCTAAGCGAAGCCGACCGCGCGCAGCTCATTAAAGACGAACACACTCGAAACCTCGCTAATGAGGTTTCTATTTCGCAACGGAAGCAATCGATTTATATCTACAGCAATGGGATTCCAAGCCATCCAACTTCGCTAGCACCTGTTGAGCAGGGATACTTCATTGAACTCGTTCGCTTCCCGGTTAGGCATCCGAACCCGCTCACACTACAAGGGTTTGACGGCTTCACGGGCGTAATGCTGAACGGCATCCCTTTCAAAACTCTTTCGTCCAAGTCGCTTTCGTATGCTCCCGTGGATTCGTGTGGAGGCACGCTGGACGATCAGAAGCGATACTTTTACTCTGATGTTCCGACCTGCTTCATCGGCAGCCTCGGAGTACTTCCGCCAAACCCATTTGTTCTGATCGGCTACGCGTTCGATGGAGTACCTCTATACTACTACTTTGACGAATCTGGTCAGATCGCTCAGCAGTTGGACGAGTGCAATGGCAAGCGCGGCGCGGACGGCGGCTATCGGTATCATATGGTTCAAAACGCACAGTCTCCCTTTATGCCGTGTCTGAAAGGTATCAACAGTCCTCCGACAGCCGCTCCAGGCGATCCAGCAAAACTGATCCGCGTGTTCCGCAGCCCAGTTGATATTCGTCAAGTTGACGGACTCACCCTTGCGTCGCTCAGTCGATTCGACGGCCTCGTTGTCGACGAGAATCCTTCCACACAGACGGGAGTCGCGACGTGGCTCAATCCACGTGGTGTCTCGATCGTCTACACGTCCACCACCGTCACAGTGCGCAGCAAGGGGATCCCAGACGGGCAGTATGGCCCATTCCCGAACGCGTACAACCCCTTCTCTGTGCGTGAGCAAGACTACGTCTTCCAGCTGCCTCGGCAGCCAGCGGTGGCAGTGCAAACCACGGCGTTGCCCCTCGACGCTCCGATTGGCGTCATGATCAACGGCGTTCCGTTCTATTCAAGTCAGTCGGTAGTGTTTGGCGGCAACATCTTGGATCCCCAGTCCAAGGCATACTGGATGCTCGACAAGTGCCACGGCTTGGTCGACGCCGGCGGGAACTACCGGTACTACGGCACACCCGACTGCTTACTCAACGAGCTTGGTGGGCAACTGACCCCGGGTACACCCTCACCTCTCCTGGGGTACGCGCTCGATGGTTTCCCGCTGTACGGACCGTACGCAGAAAATGGAGCTGCGCCGACGGATCTCGACGCTTGTAACGGGCGTGTCGGAGATGACGGCACCTACAGATATCACGTGACTCCAGGCACCAAGCCGTACCTCATCGGGTGTTTCCGGGGCACGCCGCTGTTCGGCACGAGTGATCAGGTCGAGCGCAGTTTCAGCTACGGCAAATCCATCCGAATCGACACTCAAGTGCCTCGCATCACGCAGATCTTCACGAACAAATACCCGGGCGTCTACACGGTAAGCGAAACGCTTGACTTGGTCGTCGTCTGGTCGGTCGCCGTAGTCGTGGACACAACCAATGGTGTGCCGTCGATTACAGTTCCGGGCTCCATGCAGCCGCAACAAGCGATCTATGACTCTGCCAAGAGCTCGCCGATGCAATCCGTGTTCGTGTACGCGATCACGCTCGCGGAAGACGTCGCACTCGAGTACAACTACGATTTCAGGTCGTCCATCCAGCTCAACGGCGCGACGATCAAACGAGCCGCTGCCGCCCCGACGTTGGATGCGGATCTGCAACTCATTCATGCGGAGCGCACCTCGAGATTCGCATCCAAACACCAACTCGTTCAGGACCTGCGCGTTGTGCTTCGCGGGCTCTACCACCCGCACGCCTCGGACCTCAGTGTCCGGCTTTTCCATGAGGCTCGCAGCGCTACGATCATCGATCGCTGCTGCAGGAGCATGCAGTTCGGTCTACCAGACAAGAAATTGCGCGTCAACGAGAAACAAATCAACATCTACCCAAAGAATCCGACGAGCGGTGTTGGCTGGGACTACGGGCTCCAGGATTTCCAGTGGACAAAGAATCTGGCGAGTGGCGGCGGTGCCACTGCGCTTCAGAGCTCGACGAGCGGGTCCTGCTTCGCGTCAAACGCAATCGACGGACGTGTCCATGGAATGGTCTCAGCGCAGGACGTCGCGCGCGCTGGATCGACGGCGACCACAGTGGCATGGTGGGAAATGCGACTCATCAAGCCAGTTGAGGTCGGCACGATTCGCGTCTGGCTACCGCAGCGGCCTGACCGACGGCCAGCGACTGTACAAATCCTGCGAGTCGACTCGAACGACGGAGTCGCCCAGGTGTTTGGGACCTTCACATTGTCGTTAACGTTGTGGGACGGATGCGTCGCCTTCACGACCCCAATCAATTGGAACGCGGTCGCGATGGTGCGAGACGAGAACTCAAGGATCAAAACCGCGGGCATTGGCATCGGCGAATCGGTCGAAGCGAAGATCCTCGCGGCGATCCCTCCCACGGTGACGGCATCACAGAGGTTGTTTGTCACAAGATCTCCGACATCCGCTGGCCTCTCTGCAAATGGTGGATTTACGTGGGCGATCACGTTTCTCGGCGACACCTTCCTGTTTGACGACGGAGCCGTTCCCCTCGCAGTTGGCTCGAACAATATCTGCAACGGCTTGGGAGTCGTCTCGCTCTCGCAACCGTTCCCTGGCGACGACCACGACGAGTGGTCCACCGTCTCCCGGGACGACGACAGGCGAGCTAACAGTCTGCTCTCCGGCCACACGTCCATGTTTCCGTTCTGGATCCTGCTGTACGAAGACACCGCTGTGATGAACATCGAGAACTTCTCCGAGGCTGTTAACGCCTCGACGTGGTCCTACCGTGTTGACGATTCACGCAACTCCACACAGTTGGTCAGCGTGAACCCTCCGGTTGGACTCAAGGCTACGCAGTTCATTCGCATCGTGGCCGAAACTCCGTTCGCGTTCCTCACTCTCGCTGAAGTTGAAGTTTTCAAGGAACGCAACCATATCCTGTCCCAGTACCCGAGCGGCTCGCCGATCTCCACTGAGTTCTACCCGGGGGCTGAGACCTGGTCACCGGAGGACTCGTTCCAGGAGCGCTTTGGTCAGATGACAAGCGAAGGACGATGGACGCTCTCCATTCAGGATGCGGTGCCGACACAGCAGCCCTACCCGGAAAGAAGCCCCACCCACGGAGCCGGAGCAATCTCAGACTGGGTGCTATACGTGACCAACTTCGCGGGTAGAACGCAGGCGTACTACATGGACATCAAAGCCAAGATCAAGTCACTCCCAAGATACGGGAAGCTGTACGTGTCCATCGCAGAGACCGACACTGAGCATCTCGACCGCGATCGCAACAGCGTGCTGGATCTGGTCGAGGCTGAGCGGTACTTGTCCAGTTACTACCTCAGCTTCGACGTGCTGCCGACTGCGACGCGCCAGCGGATCTTGTGGAACTTTCTCGACGGGTATACCCAGCACGGCGGCATTGAGATCCTCGCTGACCCCAGCGAACGCCAAAAGATTTATCCCAGCCCTGGCTGTGATCGCCAGTGCCTCGAAGATCTAAACATGAACCCGTACTACTGGCCCGACACCACTGGCGATCGAGCGCTAAATCCCATGGAGATCGATCGCGACCGCATTGTGCGGTTCATCCCAAATGAAGACTTCGTCGGACTCGATGCGTTTTCATTCTCGATCACGGTCGGATCTCAAGAGTCGGCCGTGCTCGGGTACGTGGAGCTCCACGTGCGCGAATGCCAGGACAAGGACTGCGTGATGGATGCTGAGCTGCTCCACCGCGAGCGCATCAATCCGTAGAGAGAAGAAAAAACCCACCACCACGCTCACCAAACCTTGGAAAAGGTGTTCATGAATTAGCTAGAATATGGAGTTGGATCAATCGGATGAAGACGAGGAATCCTGGTCAGCGCCTGACTTTCTCTTGTTTTTCTTTGTCTTTTTCTTCGACCCGTCGGAGCGTACGGATTTGGGGCGGAACTCCTCGACGGGCGTGATCTGCACCTGTGCCTTGACGCCCAGACGGAGTTTGTTCACTTTGCTTGGCGGTGTGCTCTCATCGCTCGTTCCGTTACTGCTTCGATCCCCGTGGGTCTTGGTTGTTTCTCTGGTCGTGGTGTCGTTGGATATCTCGTGGAGACGGCGAATCTTGGGCACAAGCATCATGGCCATCACCATCGCCGTGCACACCAATAGCATGAAACCTAAGAATGCATAAAATACGTCGGCTGGTAGTTCCACGAGGTACGCCATCGGCAAGATGATGACACTCCCGAACAGCATGACAAGCGCGGACGCGAAGATCCATATCGACTCTTGAAAGTCCGTCGACACGTTGCGGATGAGGAACGACAGATAGAGCCCCATCAGCAGCACGATGGCCTTCCAGAATATGAGCAACGCCGTAAAAATGAAACTCGAGGACATGCAGATGTGGTGGTCGATGGTCGCGCCCCCGAGAGCCGCACCGAAGCTGACTTCCAGTACGGAGATGGGAAGTCAAACAAGATCCACGCGAGCAGGATGACCGAGTCGACGAGCGTGAAGAGACCGAGAATCTTGAACATGGTCCTGGTCGACAGCACGACGCGCTTCATGGCTCCCGACATGAAGACGCGATAGACGCGCATGGATTTGACGACGAGAGAGCCGAAAATCAGTGTGAAGCCCAACGACGTCATGACGGGTCGAGCGGCGCACAGGAGATTAGTCGGTTCCGCGCCGTAGACGATGGCTGCACCGCAAATGACCATTCCACCGACGATCATTACAATGAGGAACTCGTATTGAGACCGCTTGATGATCGACTCGTTGCGATACTTGAGGACGAAGGCGATCATGCCAACGAGGATGGCGATGAGCGAGGCTGCGATGATGGCGATGACCGTGAAAAGAGGCGAGTCATGAGGGGCAAACTCACACGCGATTTCGACTGGTTCCGGTAGTATCACGCCGCCGACGCACTCGAGGGATTTCGTCGCATCACTTGGGTCCGGTAGAAGCCAGTAGTGCTCGGCTGTGCGCTTCGAATTCGAGTCGCAGGCGGACACTCGAAACGTATAAAACTGCGCATCACACGTTGGCTTGGCGAACGTCCAAGCGATCCACGTGAAGAAGTTGGCCTTGAGCCACTCACACGATTTACTAGTCTGCATGGTCGGCGGCGGCTCGGTGTATCCACCATCGCACACATACGGCTTGGATGGGTCGAGTGGGTGAGGGTCGATCCATGACCACTTGATCTCCCGCGGTTTCCCGTCATCGCAGTGCTCGTACGTGAAGTTCATGTGGTCGAACACATTGCACAAAGGAAGGCGATCAAGCCACAGCTTCCAGGTCAAATAGTTGTTTTTCACCCAGGTGCAGGCAGAGCTGAAGATCGGGTCGTCTGGCTCGACCGCGGCGCCTCCATTCGATGTGATGTCGACGTATTTCTTGAGCAGATCGCTCATGTGGATCTCCGCGAGCGTCATTCGAGAGAGTAATGTGGCGACAGGAGGGTGGTTCAGCAGCACGGTCGCGCCGTACAAGTTAAGTGTCGACGTCGGGAAGTCAACGGAGACAGGGTTGTTTGTCTTCATACCATATCCATTCTCGCCGAATGTCGCCGTGTCGAGCTTTGTAAGTTCCGGGAGTGGTCGCGGGAGGTAAATGCGGCGAAACTTGTTGGCATTGATGTAGTGGAACGGATCCGGTTCAAAGTGGTAGAACACAACAGGCACACCCTTGGCTTCCATGTCCACGGCGTACTTTTCCACACCGCTGAACCCGAGGAAGCAGTGGTATGACGGGATCTTGTTGTTGGCGAAGATGGCTTCAGTTTTTCCGTCGTCATAGGTCGGATACATGAGAGCAATCGCAAGGCACTTGCCGCCGTTCGTCTCGCGGTCAGTGCAGGTGTCAGTGCGAGAGCACGAGTCCTTGCAGCCCATGACACCATCCGCACACGCGACTTGGGCGGGAGGATAGTAGTATTTGTTCTTCATGATGAGGTCGGCGTCGAGAGCGGCGATCAGGTTGTCCTTTCTCGCATAGTCTCGATAGAAGTCAGCGTCGAACACTGGCGTTGACTGCGCCGGATCAATGCCTTGGTTGACAAACTTCTTTGTGGTGTACAGTCCTGATCGACCAACGTAGCTTTGGATTCCGGATTTATACGACTCGTTCGAATACTGAGAATAATCACGACCCCACTCTTCCAGGTTCACGTGGATGGGAGTGCAGAGCCCTTGACTGGCACTCGACATGCGCGCTCCCATCTCTGACGATTTCGGCGAGAAGAAGAAAGACACGTTGTAGCCGAGGATCTCCTGAGCGAGGATCGCAAACACCATGGTCGTGAGTTGCGAGCTCGCCCAGTTGTTGTACTCGGCGACGAGCGATCCGTCGGCTGCGCCTGGGCTCGTGATGGCGCCTGTAGAAGCGTCGACTTTAGAGTTTACACCCCAGAACTTGAACGGGCTACTCGTGCACGACTTGGAAAAGATCTTGTCCATTGACTTGCCGTTGATGCGAGGATCGTTGAGAGTGAAACGGCGGCTGGGCAGAGCCGAGTGGAGATGAGGTTGCTCGAGACGCAGCAGCTCATCCCGAGCCGTGGAGGAGATCCCGAGTGAGGTCTCCACGCTTTTGACCCACGCGTCATCGAGGCACTTGCCGAGGAAGTGGTTTGGCGCGTACCGAGCTCCTCGGACCGGAGCCGAGAGAAGCGCGGCAGCGAGGCAGGCGGCGACGAACCGCCGGGGCGTCATGGTCGACGGATTGCTTTGTAATGCTCACGACCGGGAGTAAAAACCCCATAGAGCATGAGCCACGAGACCCATGCTACGCACCCGACCCGAAATAGACGCTGGGGGTCGGGCGCTGCTTGTCATGATGGCTCATTCGATTAAGCCCATGGAAGGCACCGCACTATTCGGCACGAATAGATTGGGCGGTCAGGTTTCGTCTTATCGAACGCTGCTGCTCGCTATTTTCGGTTGGAGGAAGACGGTGTCGGCAGCATACACTCGGCTGCTTGGCGGGAGAGCGTAAACGTCCTGCGTAGTTGCGAGGTAGCCAGCTCAGCTGCCCCGCGAGCTCGTGACGCATGACGCGCTTGCACAGATCGCTTCGGATAGTCTGCGCCTGTGTTGCCTTTGCACTTCGCAGATCCGGTCGATCTCTGTCGTCCCACTGATGTAAAAGGCGGAGGCGCTCTAGTCGCCACTGGATTGTGGACCGCAGGCGCGAGCGAGTTGACGCCGTGGGGGTCTGTCTGTGTCCTCTGAAGATCGGCCGGCGTGCGATTGGCGTATCCGAATGCGTATACTTGCTGCCACATGTTTGGCCAAGTCTTGTGGAAAAAGTATACACACTCACCACATGGGTATACACCTGATAAGAAAAAACTGCGAAAATGGTTGCAGGTGATTGAGGGACGCACGCAACGTATCGCGTGAGGGGAACCAGAAGCACCAAGCGAGAGGGAAGAAATCCACCGGAATATGCCGGTCGTCAACACAGAGAGCTCCGCGGAGCACTCGCGTGATGGCGCCATTCGCGAATCCGCCGCGACAACTGAAACCGTTCCTCTTCTTCGCGACGACTCGATGCCTCCGTCTCCGACCAGCGGGCTCAGCGCCATGGGCCGCGCCGCAGTGCTCGTCGCCGCGAGCGTGGCCACCGTGTGTGGCGCGTCGGCGCTCGCGGGCGGCGAGACCACGTCCCTCGGCGTCGTCCAGCCGAGCATTTCAGTGTCGATCCCGCCGACTCCGGCGTCGTCGGCCGTCGTGCTGACCCCGCAGCAGCAGGAGCTCTTCGACATCTATTGCTATGGACCTTTGCCCGACGCTGTCCAACGTGCGCGGCTCTTCAACGACAGCAAGCACTTCGTGGACATGCCCATCAAGGCCAACAGCTCGGCGACGCAGATCCTCGCCGAGTTCCAGCAGCAAGTCCAGCCCTCGCTCGTGGGCGAGCCTGCGAACGCCAACAAGACGCTACTCTCGTTCTTGGACAAGCACTTTGACGAGCCCGGCTCTGAGATCCACAAGACCGTCCCGTCCGACTTCTCCGAGTCGCCTGCCCCTCCGTTGATCGCCGGGATCAAAAATGAAGGGTACAGGGAGTGGGCCCTCGCTCTCCACTCGCTCTGGAAAGAGCTTGGCCGTTCGCCAGACCGAGCGGTCACTTCGTCGTACTTGCAGCCGACGCCATTGGCGTCTCTTGGTGACGACTCGAACTCGACGGTGATTGTCGTCCCTGGAGGGCGTTTCCTTGAGAGCTACTACTGGGACTCGTACTGGATCGTCCGAGGGCTTATCGTCAGCAATATGCGAGCAACTGCTCGACGCGTTGTTCGAAACCTGCTTGAGTATGTTGGTGAGTTCGGCTTCGTTCCCAACGGTGGACGCATCTACTATCTCACACGCTCCCAACCACCACTTTTGAGCGACATGGTGCGGCTCGTTGCCAACAAGCAGCCCCAAGCCCAGCAGCAGCAGCAGCAACAGAGTGCCCCGACGCAAAGTTGGGACGTGGACTACCTCCGATCTGTGGTTCCACTCCTCGAGAAGGAGTACTCGTACTGGATGACGACCCACCGAGTTGACGTGACGATCAAGGGTGTGACCTACAATCTAAACCGCTACACTGGAGAGAAAGGAGAGCCCCGCCCTGAGTCGTACCGTGAGGATGTTGAAATCGCACAGGCCGACTTCTCCGGAAACACTTCTCGCCAGCTCGAGTTTTTCAATGACATCATCGCTGCTGCGGAGAGTGGTTGGGATTTCAGCAGCCGTTGGTTCCGTGACCAGAAAACGCTCAAGACGGTTGCTACCAAGGACGTGCTTCCTGTTGATCTCAACTCGATCATGTTCCGAGTCGAATCCAACTTGGCCGAGTTCTACAATGCGCTGGGCAACGTGACCGCCTCCGCTCGCTACGTCAAGGCTGCGGCCATTCGCTCCAAAGCCATCGAAGCAGTGTTCTGGGACGATGCGTCGAGCTCCTGGAGGGACTTCATTCTCAGCTCCAAGACCAAGTCTCCGGTTGTGTCTGTTGCCAACTACTATCCGCTCTGGGCTGGAGCGTTCGACAAGCGCCGCGATCGCCTTACTCAGGTGGTCCGATCGCTGCGCAAGTCGGGCCTCCTTCAGGTTGCTGGCGTTCAGGCCACCACGAAAGACACTGGCGCTCAGTGGGACGCTCCGAACGCGTGGCCACCGCTTCAGGATATCCTCATCGAGGGATTACTGAAGGTGAACACGCCTGACTCGCGCTTGCTGGCGAAAGAGCTTGTATCCACCTGGATTAAGACGAGCTTCGCGGCGTGGAACCAAACTGGGCTCATGTTTGAAAAGTACAATGCGACTATCGTCGGCGGACTCGGCGCTGGTGGAGAATACGTCACCCAGTTCGGCTTTGGCTGGACCAACGGAGTCGTGCTCAAGTTCCTCACCGAGTACGAGAACTTCCTTTCGTGACTACCCCCACTTGTGGCTAAGGAGTTCAACGTGTGCCTCACATTCGACTTTTAAATTACCCTCGTCTCGTGGGGAAAGGAGTTCCCTCTCAATACTTATAGCAAAACCTGTCGTTCCTTTCTACAGCGACGTCAATGGCCCAGACACTGGGGCGATGGTAGCTGAATTGGCAGCTGCAACCGCGGTCGCGGTGATTGCAGTGGACGCCACCGCATTGGATCTGCGCTGGAGTTCAGATCTAGCTTGTTGTTCCACGGGAGGGGCTGCTGGGTTATTGAGCTCCCGTGTTGGACTGGGAGTTCCCAGTTGAACGATTTGAAGTGACGCCCGCGCACGCACAACGTGAAGGTCCAAGTTGCCGTCATATCGACAGATCTGGTCGTACAGAGACTTGGTCATCTTGACTTGCTCCAGCAACTCGATCAGCTTCGGTTGATCGAGAAACTTGAGCGTCTTGCCGTGTAGCATGGTCGGGGCCTTCAACGCAAGAAATCGACAAGCGTCGCGCTCACAGAGCGAGTCACCGATGGACACAAAGTCCACAGTCACGGGTGTCGCTGGCTTCGACGACGTCGCCGAGTTGCTGCGACTTTGTCGAACGAACTCCTCAACGCGGAGATGGGCACAGACCGCCTCGAACGCGACCGTCTTCCAGGCCAGCGGGGTTCCTTCCGCGGCCATTTTCGACTGGTGGACGCCCATCCGTCGAGACTGGTCGGCGTAGAACTCTCGAGCAGAGATGACGTGGAGGCTATCCGACTTGGCGAACACCTGGAGCACGTTCGGCAGGAAGTTCTCGGCGCACTGGCGCACCCAGTGCAGCTTGGCCGCCGTGACGATGAAGACCGGGCCGAACTGCCTCGCCGTGCGCAGCAGCTCGAGCACGTGGTCTTCAAGCACGCGCAGCGTGTGCTTGTCCTCCCTCCCCATCGTTCTCTTCTTGGGTCGTTCACGGGAGGAGCCTGTGTCGGGGCCGCCAAAGGCCGGCGGCTCGGCGAGGCCGATCTCTTCGTTGTCGACGAGTCCGTGGCCCGCGAGCAGGCCTTCGCGGAAGAGCCACGAGCTCGGGCAGAGCGTGTCGTCCCAGTCGAAGACCGTGATCACAGGCTTGCGGCTCGTGCGCGCGGGCGGCGAGCGGCCCGCCTCGTAGTCGACGTCCATGGGCGAGCCCGGCGGCGTGCGGCGCGCGACGGCCGACTCGTCTGCGTCGGAGGCCATGGAGCCCGTCGGTTGTGGGTGACCGTCTCGGCTTATGGATGGAGCAGTCCCAGTTTTCGAAACAACAGAGACAGCCGGCTCGCACTTAGCCGGATCGAGGTGGACGAATTACGCACTTAAGCGGAGACCCCCAATGTGGTTGTCGTGTTGTTAGAAATGTACTGTATTTGGATAGACGGAGACCTTGTTTTGTGATTGCAGTGCACCTTGTTTTGGTGAACTGAGCCCTTGGTCGAATCTGGCGCGAAAGCAAAAGCGCGGGACTCGCTGGGATCTCTTGCGATGGCGATGACGGCTGAGCTCACGGCCGTGGACGCACTCAGCGGAGACCGCGACGCGTCGCCTGTGACAGCCGTGGCGCAGAAGAAACCCGTCGCGAAGAGCAGGAAGAACGACGCGCCGAAGAAGCGCAAGGCGGCGACGACGGCGGCCGCTCCCGTGCAGAAGAACACGCTCGACCGGTGGTTCGGCGTCGCCAACAAGGCAGTGAAAGCGAAGGACACCGCAGCGGAAAGCGATGGTGAACGAGACCACGATCGTGCCGTTGAAGAGGCCCCGCCTGTGGTCCGGGCCGCACGTCAGAAGGTGTTCAATGGTGCATCGCCGACGAAACCCAAGCAGAAGAGCAAGAAAATGGTGCAGCGACGGATCCTGCTGAGTGATCAGTGCCGCGTGTGCGAGAGTGCCAGGGCAGAGACGTCGTCACGCTGCGAGCGCAAATGTATGAACTGCGAGATGACCGTCCACATGAGCTGCTATGGCGTGGATCAAGATGATGAGATCTTGCCAGAGAAATGGAGATGTCGGCCATGCCAGGCGACACACGACCTAAACGAGCCAAGGCCCGAGGCAGATGGCAGTGGCGATGAGGAAGAAGGCGAGATGCGCGTTCGTGGCATTCCGCACCACGATCCTCGTGGTGCCAACGGCCACTTCTATGGGCTCTATAACAACAGCGACTTCGCGGCGGTTTTCCTCTTCCTCAAAAGGTTTCGGCGGCTTGGACTCAAACTCGGTGTGGACGTTACTATCAGTGTAAGCCATGTCCTTGTGTGAACGTCTCGGAGTTCGAGGTTCCTGATCTCACGTATCTATGACCGTAGACACTGGCATCAGCGCTGCTTGCACCTCGAGACTACACTCTTCTATATGAACTGCACACACGACTCCTCCAGAACCTTGGAGCCACTATCTCAAAGTAAGTAAGGCTTGGTCGTTGCAAGGCTCGAATGACTAGGCGCTGACCTATCCGCGCTTGGTAGAAACGGTACCTGGGTTGACAACCTTATCCGATTCCTGAAAGCTAGCGACTATAGCATCAGCGGCGAACTCGTGCGGCGGCTTGCTGCCTCTGGAAATGCGAACGACTGGATAGCGACCTATTACGATGTCCCGGTCGCGGACCGGGTCGCGTTGCTCAAGATCCTGTGTGAAGCTCAATTCGATAACAACGACGTGCTGATCGACCGGATTGGCAATGACGACACATCGCCTGAGAGTCTACGAGACGAGATCCTCGGGATTGATGCGTCCAAGCGAAGCTACTACCTCCTGGAGGACCCGTCCAATTTCCCGGACGGTGCTGCATGGCTGTGCCGGTGTCATACCCACGATGGCTCCAACTGGGAGACTGTCTCTGACGACTTGGCCAGTCTCCAGTCGTTCACGCTTGCATTGTCCTTTTCAAACGAGACACAAGATCTCCAGTTGTGGCAGGTGATCGCGAACGGCGTCGCTAAGTCACTCGAACGCCGCGAGAAGAAGAAACAGCAGCAGGCGCATCGACTCGCGCGCGTGCCGCGAATGCTGCGCAGTACGGGACTCGACATGACGTCGATCCTCCCTGAGAACGGCGTGTCTACCGGCCGGTCACTACGCACGCGGAAAGCAGTCAACTATCGAGGATACGATGATTACGAAGACGACGACGAGTCGGACGCACCGGACGAGGAGGATCCCGAAGAGGACGACGATGAGGAGGAGGAGGAGGACGAGGTCCCCGACGGGCCCGACCGGAAGCGTCGACGTCTACGAGAGGAGCAGCCTACACGCTCGAGCAGACGACTGCGCCACTCGCCAAATCGCTCTGAGGTAGGTGGTCGGTTGGTGACGTGACGACATGGGTACATTTTCTGATGGCCATCCTGGTTATTCCGTAATCTGCAATTCAGGAAGGAGAGGGGGCATGCGAGGAGGAAGAAGATGATGACGAGGAGGACGACGATGGACAAGAGGAAGAAGAAGAGGAGGAGGTGGAGGCTTCTCCGTAAATCAGACAGTCAATACGCAGTGATCGTGTCCAGCATCTTCACTCGTTCCAGCTTCCATTTGACAATTCAGGTAGGCGCCTGACCTGGAGAGTGTCACAGAGCGTTGCTGATTGGCCAGAATCCGGTGTCCAGCTGAATCGCTGTCGTAAAAGCGGTGCTGTGCGCATATTGAGATTGCCATTTCTACCAATGAGCGCTCGCCAAATGGTGGCGCTGATGGCTTGCTGGAACTAGAGCCGGCTTTCTCCCACTGGACATTGCCGATAGTGCTCTCTGGTCCCCCCTCGATGCCCGCCGACGCCGCGACGCCCGAGCACGCGCCCGAGCGCTCGGCGCTGGGCGAGATCGTCTACCGCGGCTGGCTCAACCTCAAGATCCGCAGCATGGTCAACGTGCGGCCGCGGCACATGCGCTACTGCGTGCTCACGCGCGACAACCAACTGCTCTCGACGTTCAAGTTCCAGCCCTCGACCGGCGACCTGCAGACGCTCGCGGCCAAGCCGCTGCGCCAGTACAAGGTGCTCGGCGTCGCGCCCTGGAGCGGCCGCCGCTTTGGCTTCCTCGTGAGCGTCACGCAGCAGAGCGACCAGGCCGACCGCATGCTCGAGGCCGACGCGCTCGTGGACGCCTCGGCGCAGGAGTGGATGCGCTGCCTGCGCGCCGTCGTGGCGCACTCGGACCACGGAGAGATCGTCGGCGGCCCCCACGGCGTGCCGCCCGTGAGCCCGACCTCGGGCGCGCCCATCCTGCCGGCCATGCCGCCGCGCAGCCTCAGCGAAGGCGACGCCGTCAAGCCCGAGTCCAAGAAGCAGGCCGATATGTGGGTCAAAGGAGCGTCCGTCCATCGCGGGCTCATGAACGCCTCGGGCGAGAACAGCTGCTTCCTCAACGTCATCATCCAGAGCTTCTGGCACCTCACGAGTATGCGCCAGTTCCTGCTCCACGTCGAGATCAAGGACGAGTCGCGGACGGTCGAGGCCAACGTGCTGCGCGCGCTCAAGTCGATCATGATGGAGTACGACGACACGACCAGCGGCTCGCTGATCCATTCGCGCGGACTCCGCAAGGGGCTGAGCGTGCTCTACAAGGCCGACAAGAACTTCCAGGAGGGCGCGATGTACGACGCCGAAGAAACGCTGCTCGCGTTGCTGAACCTCATGCACCAACAGACCGTCGTCACGGAGATCAATGAGACCAAGAAAGCGTCCGCGCTGGTCAAGTCGCTCGTGCGAATCGTGAGCCAAGAGGAATACCAGGAGACCCCGCAGGCCGTGTTCGACGAAAACTCGATCCCGCACTTGGTGTTCAGCCATCAGATCTACGATCGCTACGTGTGCGATACGTGCCACCACACGACCAACTGGGACTTGTACAGCAATCTTGTTTACACGACCTATGCGGTCGACTTTTACGCGAAGAAGTACGATTCCATGGAGCAGTTGCTGCGACGGATGTCGCTTCAAGACGGCGACGTCGCACCAACTTGTGATCAGAACGAATGCAAAGGCAAGAACATGAAAGAGGTAAGGGAACCTATCAAACTCTGGCATGGCAATCGTTGGAGGCTGATTGTTACTTCTCACGGTGCTTTGTAGCGTACCATTCATCGATTCCCAATGGTGTTCGCGATCTCCGTGTTGTGGGCGACCAACTCTGCGACGAAAGAGCAGATCCAAGGCATGCTAGATAACGTCGAATACCGAGTTGACTTGGCTCGTGTCTTCGACGCCTCTGGGCCAGTGATCAAGTTCAAGAACGGAGGTCTGCGAACAACTTACCGCCTGCGTGGGTTTGTTTGCTACTACGGACGTCATTATGTTGCCGTCTTCTACAGCACGGCTCACAAAGCATGGCTGCTTTTCGACGATAGTCGTGTGTTGGAGCTGGGCACGTGGGAAAGTGTCGTTCAGGAGTGCCTCAAGTGCCGATTCCAGATCGTCTTGATGTTCTATGAGCTCCCAGACCAGCGCAAGGACTCGTCCGTGAGCCTGTTCAGTCTCAATTCCAACGATATGCTGCGAGAGCGATTGAAGAGTGGCTCGATCTCGTCGATTCAGAGCGATATGATTCAAGAAATGCCTGACGAAGACGGGGAAGAGTCACCTTCTGCTGCATCCAATCTACACGCGGCTCAACCCACTCTTCCCAGTGTCAAGGAAGATCCCACGGGATCGCCTACGCTCTCGCCATCGTCGGTCGCCTCAAGCAGTAATGCATCTCCACCAGTGGCGGAGCTGCCCCCACCGGCACCGGTTGAAGAGCACGAACGTCCTGCCTCGGCAAGAAAGACCCAGTCGCTGCCAGAACAATCCTCCAAGACGATCATTGATGTGCCAGTCGACCGTGACATCGAGCTGGCCCAGCTACAGCATCTCGGCATCTCGGCGCAGGACATCTTGCCCGTGTCCTCAGCGATCGCCATGTGTCCACGGACTATTTCCATGAATTCACCCCCAGGTGCTGACGAGTACGATGTGCGATTCAACGAGAACTCGGTGATTCTAGGCATGTTCCTCGAGAAGGTCGACGCCGATCTGTGCGTCACGAGCTTTCCGCGCGGTGTTAACGGAGATCTCTTCGGAGCGGAGAAGTGCGGGCAGATTGGTTTGTTCGATTTGGTTTTGCAAGCCAATGGCCACCCGCTGCAGCATTATCCTGTAGACCGAGCCATGAAGATGATCAAGGCGCAGACAAGACCGCTCATCCTTCGGTTCCGCCGTTCGGTGCGTGTGCAGCAGATCGTAGATATGGGTTTTAGTCGAGAGAAAGCGATTGAGGCGCTGCTCAAGTCCAGGGGCAACGTCCAATCCGCCGCAAACTACTGCTTTGAAAACCCCTAGAGTATCCATTTGGGGTTTTCGAGGCTGTTGTCCAAGTTACATCCAATGAGAATCAATAACAATGAGAAATAGCGATGCTACCTGTAAACGAAGCGAGATGGGAAGGAGAGCTGGACTGGTTCTTGACACGATGCATTGGCTGTCAGAAAAAAAAAAGGGGAGTAGAAGTTTATAGAGGTTTTCGAACACGACCCGATGTTCGACAAAACACCACCATCAGATAATGGAGGTAAGAATGAAACAATCCATCGAATAAAGATCATTGCATTGAGGAACGCGTTACCAGAGACTAGCTCTGCTTATATGTCGGCGGCAACACGGCGAGGGAGATTAAGCGAAGACCATGACGCCGAGCGCGATGGCCATAACGAGGGTGGCCGTGAGCGTCTTGAACGTGTTTGCTGGTGCGGCAGCGGCGCTCGTGGACGTGCCGGAGCCAGTGGATGCCGAGTCAGCGCACAGCGTTCCCGAGTAGCCACTCTTGCAGCTGCACGAGCCGTCGGACGAGCAGGTGCCGTGGCCAGAGCAGACACTGGAGGCCTTGGAGTCGCACGCCGCACACTGGTTGCCTGTGGCGCCGTTCTTGCAGCTGCACGAGCCGCTCGTTGAGTTCTGGAGCACGCACGTGCCGCCCGTGCCGCACTGGCCCAAGTTGCTGCACTCGTTGGAAGTGACAGTAGCACAGTACTTGTCGCCTGTGTAGCCGCTGTTGCACTTGCACTCGTACTCTTGCGCGAACGAGGACTTGGGCGAGCACGTTCCCTGGCCGCTACACAGCGTCGGGTTCGTGGCCTTGAGGTCGCCTCCGCAGGCCAGGATCTGGGTCTGGGTGAGGTTTGTGAGGTGGCCACCGTTGACGGTGATGTACTTGCGCGCGTCCATGCACTGATAGATGCCGTTGATGACCTTGAACTCGTCGTCGACCGTGAAGTTGCGCACGTAGCACTCGACGGTCGTGTTGTCCGCGGCCTTGGACGCCGAGGCCGAGCCCACGCCGGCGTCGTCCTTGTTCTCGCCTTCGCTCGAGCCTGTGGTCGGCCCCGTCGCCGCGATCTTCTTGTTGCAGTTGCTCACGACGGTAAACGCGCACACGGTCTGCACCTTGCGGTACGCCGACGGCCACGAGCTGAAAGTTGGACAGCGGCCGGCGATGGAGCCGCTGCAAATCGTGCCTTTGGCAATGCACATGTTAAGCGTCTGGAGGCCGGCTGTGCTGGAGTCGACGGCAATGCACTCGAGACCGGAGCCGTAGGTGGCGCAGTCCTTGGTTGAGGTGCATCGTCCAGGGAATGTCGTCGAGTTGGAGTCGGCGAGGGCGAGCTGAGGCACGAGCGCGAGCAGAGCGACAACCGAAGCGACGACGGTCTTCATGGTGAGCTGAGCAGATCGGATCGCAGAGAACGAGGCCTTTTGAGAACTGAGAGCTGGCGTGGGACAAGCGAGAAACTGCTCGCCCGTCAAAGCGATCTTCTCTCACCCGCGAGCCGTTTCCGGCTTGTGCGCCACATGAAGATAGCTTTGAGACCGTGCTCTCGAGTGTTCCCAGGCTCGCGAAGTGGCGAGGGTGACCACGCAAATTTAGATGGATCTGGGTATTCCAAATCGAGTTCGGATCGGATCAGATCGGCCGCCACCACCAGATCCGAATCTTGCAGCTGCAGGTCGAGTCACCCAGCCTGTTGGCGTGCTATTCGCGTGGTCCGGTCACGGACACTGCCAGTTCAGTGAGGTTGGTGGGCTCGATGGCCTATCAGGCCGCGCTCGGTTCTTCTTCCGTCGCATCGTGATGGGAGAGCGCGACGGGGCGGCGGCTGTGGCTCGCGCGCGGCGCGGCGCGCTGAAGTCCTCGTCCCGCCACTGGACGGACGCCCTCCAGGGCTCCGAGCATGCGACCACGCGGCTTGGCGCAAAGTTCCACCTGCGCAAGCTCTTCCTCCGTGCGGGCGTTGATGAGTTCTCCCAGTCCGAGCTCGAGTACATCTCGCAGTACCTGATCCACGAGACGACGATCGCCGAGCAGCCGTGGTGGGCGGCGCTCACGCGGTATGAGCAGCTCGAGATCGTCACCATGCTCGAGCTTCACCACGTGCCGAAGGGCGAGGACCGGACGCTGTGGTTCTCGTCCAAGGAGACGTCCAAAGAGTGCGTCTTGCTCTATGGCACCGCAGAAGCCAAGCCTGTGGACCGGAATCTCGCGCCGGTGCTCAAGTTTACGGAAGGATCCGTGGTCGGGAACCTAAAGCTGGGCACTAGCCACCGAGCTCCTGGAGAGGGCACTGGAGCTGTCGGCGGACTCCCGGACGTCGTCGTGAGCCTCAACGCTTCGTCAAACACGTGGCGGCGAGTCAAGCGCGAGCAGGCCTTCCGCAACGGAGCCATGCACTACAACAAGCTCACGATCACGGGCCCCGCCGACTACTTCGTTCTGACTTCAGGTCAGATTCTGCAAACCACATCCAAAGCCGCCGACAGGCTCGAGCGCGAGCAGCTCCTCCGAGCCTACGGACTGGAACGATTCCTCGGCTGCATCCGCAAAAAGACGTTCGAAAGCGGCGCGATCCTCGCGCACGAGGACGAGCAGCTCCAGGCTTTGTACTTCGTCCTCGAAGGCGAGTGCCGAGCGAGCGTCCGCGTCGACGATCTCGCCGAAGTCGATCCGTTCGCGGAGAGAAAAGTCGCAAACGCCGGCGCTGACGCCCTGCTCAACGGGTACCGGCCACCGAAATCTCCTCGAAGAGTCTCACAGCTTGCGATTGCCTCGCTGGGGCCGCGGTCGCTCGTGGGAGACGTGTCGATGCTGCTCGGGCTGAAAGAGCCAGCGACTATCCAGGCTGTGACCGCCGTCTCTGTGCTGGCGTTGGCTCACGATGACTATGTCAAAGAAGCCGGCGACATGAGCGACCCGGTCGTCGCTGCGCCAGTCGAGAGTGAGTTTACGGACGAGTTGACTGGGGAGTGGACGTCCTGACACCTCGGTCTGTTTTGTCGCAGGCATGAAGAAAGTGGCTCTCGAGACCGTGCGCTTCGTACTGGATCGCGTGAAGGCCGAGGCGGCGTACAGCCAGTGCGACCAGATGAGCAAAGTGGAGCTTCTTGAGCGGTGGATCGTAGAGAGGCAACCAGGTCAGTGAGCGTCTCCGTTGAACTGAGCGCCTCGATGGACGTACTGACCATCGAACGACGAGTCGACAGAACTGGAGATTCCACACGCTCGGCGCATGCGGCAGCTGAGCTCTTCAGTATCTGCTGCGCCGTACCAGAGCTTGTCCGTCCGCGTCACCAACGGAACCAACTCACTGTCACAACCGTCGAGCCCGCCAAGTTCGCACTCACCCAGCTCTCCTCGCCAAGACAAGATCCCGTCTGTCGTGCTAAAGTACATGGAGACCGTCCAGCAGAAGAGCCCCCGCGCGTCGTCGGGCGAGAGTCTGGGCCCAGTGATCTTGAGCAGGCGTCCGCACAAGGCGGCCTACGATATCACTCTGAGCCTGACGAGGGAGCAGCGCAAGGCCGCCGTCGCGCTCAACAGTCTCCACTCGCCTCTGGCGACCAAGTCTCTCGGCTACCACCCCCGCTCGCCTATCAGCGAACCAAATCGCGAGGAAGACGACGACGTCCCCCACGAGATATCTCATCGCGCGGACGATAAGATGAGTCACACGCTGGAGCAGGACGACCGAGAACCGCGGGATGAGCTCTTCCTGGTGCCGACGATGACCCGCCAGCGGCAGCTCCACACGAGGTACCTGGCCCACTTGAGTTTAGAATGCTGTTAGCCTGACGGACGACGTGTCTCCTGCAGGAGTCTGCCGCTGCTGCCCAAATGCAGGTTCGACCGATAGCAGTGGGACGTAAATGTAGCCATGTGAAGTGGATGGCTTCGGAAATTTCTTTCGAAGGATTTCTTGACACTGTCGAAAATGTCCAAAACAGGTTCAACGTGAGACTTTGCAAGCCATCTGCCAGTGGCAGACTGCCACCGGACCAAAGCAGGGTTAGGCCGTGTGATGAAAGATCGTCTTTTCTTCCAATCCTCTTGCGTCTACGAATGTTAAGAACCTGGGTACGCGTTTCGATTGACACCTTTATAATACAATTTAGTTCCTAAAACAGTTGTAAAAATATGATTCAATATGCGATTTGACCTTCAATAATAGAAGACCTATATATATTTGTGCGCGGGACACAGTTGGTGTAACCCAGATGGATACCCTAGTCACCCAGTCAGTTTGGTGCGTTGACTCCATCTGTTTCCATACTCTCCCCTCCGCTCCTCAGTTCTCCTCTCTGTCCCGCGGCAACTTGCGAGAAAGGTCCCGACCACGCGGATGGCGATGGATTCGAATGGCGTCGAGGCCGCGGCCTCCTCTGTTGCGGTGGCCGACGGCGTCGTGGTGCAAGAGACCGTCGTGGAGACCGTCGTAGAGGCAATCAAGACCGAGGTCACCACAATGGAGGTGGTCAAGACGCAGGTCGCTACCACCGAAGTTGTATCAGAGGTGACCACGGCGGAGATCAAGACCGCGTCAGAGGAGATCAAAACCACGACGGAGGAGGTCAAAACCACATCGGAAGAGATCAAAACTACGGCGGAGAACGTCACAGTCGCGGCGGAAGAGACAAAAACTGCAGTCGAGAACGTTGCGGCCGTAGCTGAGGAGACTAAAACCACGTCAGTGGAGGTCAAGGTGGCTTCGGAGGAGATCAAAACCACCGCGATTGTGGAGGAGATCAAGGCCGCTACCGAGGAGATCAAAGTCACCACACAGGAGGCCAAGCCCACGACGGAGGAGGTCCAAGTTGTGGCGGAGGGACTCCAAATCGCAGTGGAGGAGATCCAAACCACCGAGGAGGAGGTCAAAGTCGAGGCGGAGGAGGTCACGCCGACTGCGAACGATGCCCAGCCCTCGCTCGAGAGTCCCGTCGAAGACCCGACTGGAGAGAGCAGCAAGGACCTCGCGGACGGCGCGTCGCTGGCGGTCGAGACGGAGGATTTGGAGATGGAGCCGCCCGTGGCCGTGTCGTCGACGCCGCCCAAGGCCAAGAAGTGGCTCGGCGGGTACCTGCCCAAGGTGCCGTCGCTGCTCAAGAAGAACACGGACAAGAGCGAGGCGGCGCCCGCGGCCTCGCACGACAGCGACCACTCGGAGGAGAACGCCGAGCCGGTGGACGAGCTGCGCTCGCTCACGGAGCAGCCCGTGGAGAAGGAGAAGGACAAGGCCACGGTGGCCTCGCGGCTGCGCGGGCTCTCGATCGAGCAGAACGCGTTCGCGCGCTCGATCGTCGGCAAGTTCAACGGCTTCCGCGCGCAGTCGTCCACCGAGAGCCCGCGCAACTCGATCGACGGGCCGCCGGGGCAGCAGCGCCGCTCGCTGCTGGGCTCGCTCGGAGGCAACGCCGCTAGCGGAAGCGGTGGCTCGCAGTCGCCGCACGCGGACCCGAGCCTCAAGGCGCGACGCGGCGCGTGCGTGGCCACCAAGTTCGGCACGGGGACTGTGCTGGACATCCGCCTGGACGACGGCTTCTACATCGTGCGGCTCGTGCCCAAGAGCATCGCGTACTTGAAGGAAGACATGATCATCCGCGAGATCAAGTCGATCGTGGGCGAGCGCGTCAAGACGCGCTGGGGCCTCGCGACGGTCGAGCAGTACTACGCCGACGAGGACATGTACAACATCGCGCTCGACTGGCGCTGGGACGACGACCACGTCTGGCGCATGAAGGCGACCACCAAGAAGTTCGAGAAGATCAGCCGCAGCATGTCGATCGTCCAGAACACCAAGAACAAGATCTTTGAAGGCTACTCGACCATCCGCGGCAGCGCGAGCTTTGGCTACGCCAACGTCGCGGCCAAGATCAACACCGCCAAGCCGGCGCCGCGCGCGTCGCATACCGAACACAAGCCCGTCACGGCGCGTGGCGAGAGCCTCGGGAAGGCGCTCACGCCCTACGGCGTCGGCACCGTCATCGAAGTCCGGCCGGACCAGTTCTTCGTGGTCCAGACCAAGGACGGCGCGACCGCCTACCTCAACGCCGAGTCAGTCAAGCTGCTGCACCGCCGTACCAACTTTGCGGCCGGCGATCGAGTCAAGACGCCGTACGGACAGGGCGAGGTGCTCGTGTACCGTGACGAAGACGAAGTGTACGAGGTCAAGCTCGACCTGGGCGTCGCGGCCGGCTCCACGCCGCCGACGCTCTACATTAGCGACGTGCACGCCGAGTCCATGATGGCGCCGTCCACGTCGAACGGACCCAACTACGCGCGGCTTTCGTCCATCTTCACCATGACACGAAACTCGGTGTACTCGGCCTCGGCGAGCGTCAAGGCGTCTGCCACGGGGGGGCTCACCACGCTCTCCAACGTCAAGTCCAAGGTCTCGAGCATGGCCGCGATCAAGTTGGCGTAAGTGGTATTGCATGTGTGTTTGAACCGTGGCCGCTGCGTGGCTGACTTGAGTCTGGCGTCGTTGACGCAGCAAACCCAAATTCCAGAAGGGCGAGCGCGTGATCACGACCTTCGGCTCCGGGTTCGTCTCGGACTGCCGGCCGCTCGAGCGCATCTACGAGGTGCAGCTGCGCCGCCTCAAGTTCCGCGGCTACTTCCACGAGGCGACGCTGCAGGCCTTCCCGTACGAGCGCGTCACGCACTTCATCGTGGACGGCAAGACCATTCCGGCTCCCGAGATGCCCAAGAACCTCCCCGAACACAAACGCCGCGACATCATCAACACAGCGATCCGCCAGGCTCGCCACGGCCGGTGAGCGCCGGGGCGATACAGAACTCTGTTGAATGCACAGACCGTTTGGCAGTGGGGGAGTGTGTGTTTCCGTGGTTGTGAGTGTCGATGCTACGTAGTTACCCGAATCCACCGGAAATTCCTAAGAGAAACGTTTTGCTTTGGTCGTTGGCTACACACTCACGACAGGAGGCGGTGCTGCTCTTTGATGATCTCGTTCTGCCGCGTGCTGATGCCGATGTACCTCGTGAACGGCACGTTCTCGTCCGTGATGCCTAGGCGGTTCCAGCTCAGTCAGGCGGTCTCTCTCCCACACCGAATGTTAGCAAGCTGCTCACCTTTCTGACGGTTCGCATTCGGGTACGAGAAGATCTTGAGCGACGGCCTCGCGTTCCCACCGCCGCCACTGGTCCCGACACTGGACGGTGCGCCAGGCTGGCCGCTGTGCTTACGCATGCGCACTGCGTCCCGATACTGTCGCCTCCAGAAGAGCTCGTCGTCCTCTCTCGACTGGTACGTGGACTCTTGGTCGAACCGCTCGTGCTTGGGCACGTCGCGACTGCTGGATGCGGAAGACACCGACGCAGACGGCGTGAAGCTGACCGGCGACGTGGACGTCATGCCGTAGGGCACTCCTGGTGAAGTGAACGAAGCCGTTCGCGACGAGGTCTGGACGTGGAGCCCGCTGCGCGTTCGGCCGTCGGGGCCCTGCAGTTCCCGCACCATCGCCTCGGCGCGCTCCATGCGGAGCTTGTACTCGTTGCGCTCGTGGAGAGCCTCTGTGAGCGCCGTGTCTTTGACCGCCATGATCTATACAGTACGCCCATCCGTTACCACATCTCCGACGACTTGTCCACTGAGAACGCGACGCACCCGCTGCAGTTCGAGCACCTGGTGCGCGTGGTCGCAGCCGCAGCCGCCGTAGCTGCCGGCGCGCAGCTTGGCCATGGCGCTCGAGACGATGCCGCCGTGGATGTTCGTCCCGACCTTGGACGGCGAGAGCTGGCGGGTCGGGTGGAGCCGCGGGTCCTGCTCGCTGTACTCCTGGAGCTTCTTGTACGCGTCCAGCAGCTCGCGCTGCAGGTGCTCGAAGTCGCGCGTGAGGATCTCGATGGTCGCCGACATCTCGAGCACCTGGCGATGGGCCTCGGCCGCATCCTCGCGGACGTCTTCTTCCTCCTCCTCCCGCCGTCGCGCCATCGCCGTTGTGTAGCCATGTTGGGGCAGGTCCATTTTTGGCGTCCATCTCTGTCTCTGATCTACTGGTTTAACAGCATCCCATAGGGATACGCTCCGCCTCTCCGATCTGTAACCTCCCTGACGTACCCCTTCGGGAGTCATCCAGTTCCTCTCCCCTCCGAAATGGGCCGCGTGATGAAGGTGCCGCTCTGGCGGCGAGCTGCGCTGCTGGGCGCTGCAAGCATGCTCGCGGTTATGACGAGCGTAACCTCGAGCGTAACCGCGACGCCCGCCGCACTCGCGTCGCCCGTGGCGGCCAAGTACCACGTGAACATCGACGTCTTCTTCCGCGCATTCTGGTGGGGACCGTACTGCCGTGATTGAGAGAGAGAGAGAGAGAGAGAGAGCGACTGACGGTGGCCGTGCAGTCCAGCATGCCAGTGGTTCGTGGGCGACCCGCTGCTGGAGCTGATCCGCCAGGAAGAGTACGCCAGCTCTGTGCGGATCGAGGTCTCAACATCTCGTGCTGACGCCTTCTGTCTGGGAAATGCAGATTCCGCAACATCGTGGACCTCAAGTACGCCCCTGAGAACGCGGTAGATGGCGGCGAAGGTATGCTGGTCGCTGACGGTCGTCGTGCTGCTGCGTAGTGTGTACCCCGCGGCCGGCATGATCGAGAAGGACGGCGTCTTCGACTGCGAGGGAGGCGACCTCGAGTGCGAGGGCCACCGGTGGGAGGCCTGCATCATCGAGAAAGACCCGAAGGACGTCGTCAAGTACGTCGGCAACCTCGCGGTACGTTTTTGGAAGCGTGTTGGGACCGCGAGCATAGCAGGCTGACGGTGTCGGGCGGCGCAGTGTATCGAAGGCGACGAGTCGGGCGAGATCGGCGAGTGGGATATCAAACTGCAGAGCTGCTTCACGTCCGAGGAGCGCGCCGCGCTCAAGAAGTGCTACAAGAAGAAGAGCAAGGACCTCATCCGCACGATGATGACGGCCAAGAACTTCAAGCGGGTCGAGTGGATGCCCTACGTACGTGTGCTCTCCCTGTTTGAGTCACTGGATACACTCTCATCTGCTGCGTTTGTCTACAGACCCTGGTGCAAGACCAGGTGTTGGGCTCGCCGTCTCAGGGCGTCGGCTTGTCGGATCTGCAGACGCACGTTTGCTCCAACTTCAAAGGACCGCAGCGGCACTACCCTGAAGTCTGCAAAGAGCTGGTCGGTGCTCAAAAGGAGTTTGCGCCCGACGAGCCGGACGTGGTGTTCGCGACGCCTCAGCCTTCTGATGCTGCCGCCCAAGCGGCGGCGAACCCCGAGGAGGATGAAGAGGACATCGACATGCCCATGAAGGGTGACAGCGAAGACGATCCCATTACATCTGACAAGGTCCGCATTGAGGTCTTTTGGAGGGCATTCTGGTTCGTTTCGTCAGCCGAGCCACTGGATTCCTGGTAGTAATGCTCACATGATTGTAGTCCTGGTTGTATGGCTTTCGTGACGAAGCCACTGCTCAAGCTACTGCGTAAGCCCGAGTTCCGCGAGATCGTCGACTTCCGCCCGGTGCCTGCAGCGGGCATGTCAGTCGACGGCAAGGGGAACTTCGTATGCACGCAAGGTATGGTGGAATGCACAGGCCACCGATGGCTCGCATGCGCGGTTGAAGAGTTCCCGAAAGTCGAAGAACAGATCGAGCACCTTGCGGTATATACTCACCACATCGGTAAAACGAGAGAAGCCATCTAACGAACTGCTGTCTGCCAGTGTCTGGAGAGCCGAGACAACAGAGGCAAGAAGTGGAGCAGTGTGATTGGGTCATGCTTTAACGCTGATGGTCAGAAAGCGATGCGAAGCTGCTTCGAAAATAAGAGTAAAGACCTTCTCAAGGGTTACATCAGCCAGCTGAGCAAGATCGAGGTCGGTTGGGTACCGTTTGTTCGGCTGAACACGGTCGTTATTGGAGATGCGCGCCACGGGATCGGGTACAAGCAGCTGAAGGAGGAGGTTTGCCGAGCCTACAAGGGTAGCGAAGACAAGCGGCCTGCTGCTTGTATGCCTAAGCGCCTCCGTCAGGATCCGCAGGAGGATACAGCAAAGGAGAGCGATGCACCTGTGATCAAGCCATGCCCTCCGAAGAAAGATGGCGATGCGAAGAAGGCTGCCGCTGCCGCTGCTGCAATGGCCGCAGACAAGGATGTCCCCGGTGCTGCGTTCCATCGTCCTTCTGATGCAAACAACGAAGGTGCTGAAGAAGCTCGTGAGCTGGCTAACACAGAAGCAGCTGCTGTTGCTGCAGGGGCTGGCCAGAACTTCAGCGCCAGTTCACTCCTGTTCCCCGTGGGCTGCTTCGCCATCATCTTCGTGCTGGCGCGTCGGCTTTCGGGTGATCATAAGAAGGACGCGTAAGGGAGATGCGATCTGTTGGAGGCACGGTTGTTGTTGGGGAGACAGAAGATTAGAAACTTAGCGGAGAGAGAAAAATATGTGTTCTGTTCGTGTCAATAGCATCGCAACCACACAGTCGACATGCAGGCATCCTTCCTTTCACAATCCTTCCTCCTCGTCGCTGTCGCGGGCAGCTACGTTCAGCTGCGCTTTCTTCTTTGCAGCGTCCTTCGGCGGCGAGACTTCGACCTCGATCTCGTCTTCGTGGTCGTCATCGAAGACGATGTCACCGCTTGCGAAGTCGTCTTCGTCCGAGTCCGAGTCGCGCGAGAAGGCCGACGGCATCTCGATGCCCTTGGCGATATCCTTTTCGTTCATCGGGAGCTGCATCGAGAACGCGAACTGTGACGAGTTCTTTGTCGGACGCCAGATAACACACATGGCGGCTGAGACGATGAAGTTGAGCACGGGCCACGCGACCAGCGTCATCCACTCCCACTCGACATCCCAGTCGAAGACGCCGAGGCGACCGCACACCGCGACCATGGTCAGCACAGTGAAGAAGACCACAAAGCCCGCAAGGGACCATGCCAGCGATTTGTACATGCCCAGCTTGGCCGATTGTTTCATCTCGGCGAGTTGCTTGATAATCCGCTCGAGAGAGTAGTGGATCCACATGATGAACATGAGGTTGCAGAGCAGCTGGATGAACGACCAGAACGTCGGCTTCTCGCGAAACTCAGCCCCGCTTGACGTGCCACGCGTGATCTCGTCGGCGACACCGGAGACGAAGTACGAGAGCGAGAGAAGCAGCACGAGAACGACTTCGCCACGACGCAGGTGGTTACGCACTATACCATAGCCCAGGCATACAACAACGAGCAGTAGGCGCGCGAACGTCCGCATGAGAGTCTGAAAACGCAGAACAAAATGAGCGATTGGGACACACAAAACGAAACAGCCACTGAACGCTCACATCGAGAATGACTGCGACCAGGAAAGTCGTCGGGTACGGACAGCATACGGGCTCGCCAGTCTTGTTCATGCGGTAGAACGCGTAGAACCACGCCGAAGATGCCGCTGCGTACGACACGTTTCGTCAGACTCTTTGGACTTTTGCAACTAGCAAAGACAAGAGCACTCACCTGTGCCCATGAGCAGCACGATTTGGATACCGTAGTGGAGGTGCAGCACTTGCTTTCGGTGCTTGCACAGCAGCACGGCGAAGAACAGGTCGAGCACGAGGTAGCCGATCGAGAGCAAGCCGCTGAAGGGGAGCATGCCGTAGAGCACGGCCGGCAGCAGACCGAACGGGTTGCGGATCTCCATGCTGCCGACAAACGGCAGCACCTCGGCCGCGCCGTTCGCGTCCGAGCAGACAAAGATCTGCGTGTCGGTCCAGCCACTCGTCTCGACTTTGTACTCGACCGAGGCGCTCACGGACTCGTTCTTGACGGGGAAGACGAAGCGCTTGACGTGCGACATGCCGTTGACTGCGAGCGCCGCGCCGGGCGTCGAGTCGTCCGGCGACGTGCTCGAGCACGCGAGCAGCTCCACCTTGTCCTCGATGTCGGCGAATCTCTCGAGCGAGTCGACGTGGTAGAAGAAGACCACGAGCCGCCAGTCGTCCATGTCGCGCGTGATGTTGACGCCGTTGACGTGCAGCTTGATGGTTGAGTCGCCCGAGCGCGAGAGCACGGGCCCGCGGTCGCTCGCAAACATTTTTTCGGCGTGCTGGAACGGCGGGATCCAGAGCTTGGACTCGACGGGGTAGATCGACGCCTGCACGCGCGCCGCGAGCGCGAGAAGCGCATGGGCCGAGAGAGCGAGGAGCGATCTACACGACGGCATGGCGGTCGGCGGCGTCGGGGGACTGGGGGACGCGCACGGAGCGAGAGAAGCGGGCAGTGCGGGCGCCGATGTCCGCGGTTCTTTCGATGGAAACCCACCGTTTGACTGTCTAAAAAATGTGACATGGGAGAGATTGTGTGCGTTGTGGCGATGTGATTGGTTGTAAAGGCGATCGTTCCTCCAATTTTGTGCCCTCTCATTGGCTGATTCTTGTGGCCGATTACGTTCGTATCGTGTTGTGGGGTTGTTAAGTGGTTGATAAACGACTTGTGATTGGCTATAAAGGAGGTCGAAGCACGAGGAGCTACAGTTGACATGCCCGCCCCGAGCTCGCATGGGACACGACTCCACGGCGAGAAGCCCGCTCCTCCCTGGCTCCACACGGCCTCTCGCGCGACGCTAGGCGGACATGACGCGGTGCACGCGTGTGCTGGTGCTCTGGGCCGCGCTCTTCGCGAGCCAGCGCAAGAGCTTCGCGCTGTCGTCGATCCACCAGGTGCAGGGCAAGTCCACGGGCTGCAAGTTCACCGAGCGCATGTTCGCCGACGGCCACGGCCCGTTCGGCATGGGCGGCCACTCGACGATCCGCGTGGACGCGACCATCTCGCCGCTTTCGGACCACGAGGTCAGCGACAGCATCACGGTGCATCGGCTGCGCGAGTACTTCCACTTCGGCGTCGTTGCCGTGAGCTACACTGACGTCGACCGGTTCGCCGACATCGACGAGCATAGTGTTTGCAATCGGAATTTCTCCAACCCGGACGAAGGCAACGCGGACGGACTTTTGTACGGAGAGTTCTACGAGGTCCACGAAGAGGACACGCTGCAGATCAGCACGGTCTTCCGCCCAGCGAAGAGTGGGCTGCAGATTGTCATGCTCGTGCCGTGCTGGAAACAGAAGAGCGACTCGTTTGGCTATCCAGTCAGCTCCACAGAGTACTCCGTGTACCCGATGAAGGATCCGTTGTTCTTTATGGACGCGTCTATTTCCTTCCAGAACCCGTTCGGGTACCTCCCGGCATTGCTCTACGGACTCTTCCCGTTCAGGTGGGTGATCTCAAATACTGGATTGGAACTTGCAACCTAATGCTTCCCTTTCTTTTGCAGCGGCTGCCTATCGCTGTTGTATGGCTTCGTGGACATCTGCTTCATCGTGTTGATCAACCGGCATCGAAAGCACGCACTCCAGATGCAGTACATGCTGCTTGTGGTGTTGTTGCTCGCAACCGGAGAGTCAGCCTCGTGGTTCTTCACGTACAAGATGCTCAACCAGAGTGGGCAGCGCGTCTGCTGTCCGTATCCCCCGATGATCATCATCTCGACTCTCGTGAAGATCAGTGCTGGTATGGTCGCGCGGATCGGAACCACGCTGGTGTGTCTCGGGTACGGCATCGTGCGTCCGACCATATCCGCCCCCGAGGTGCTGGTCGTTACAGGCCTTGGGCTCTGCTATTTCGTCTCGGTTGGCGCGTTGGAGATCAGTCATATCCTGAATCAGTCTGATGGAAACACGAACCCGCCTCTGGTGTGGGAGGTTCTCGTGATCGCGACAAATATTTGCTTTGCCGGTTGGATCTTCACGTCGCTGGCGCTCACCCGCCGAAACTTGGCCACATTCGGCCAAACGGTCAAGCTGCAGATGTACACCAGTCTCAGCCGAGTGCTATACGCCTACGTTTTGGCATCGTTCTTCCTCATGGGCCTTGAGGGTGCAGTGTACGTGGCTCTACTGACGCATGGTGTAAAGGAGCAGCACTCGCTCAATCTTGTGTGGTGTATAGGTACTCGGGCAGCGTTTTGCTGGAATGGCAGTACATGTGGCTCATTTGGGCGGCCAACCGACTGCTGACGTTCACGGTCCTGCTGGTGGTAGTAGTGATCTGGCGGCCGAAGAGCACAAGCCAACTGTATTCGCGAATGGACCAGATCCCGAGCCACGAGCCCGTTACGCCGTCGTCGGCGACTCCGAATGGTAGGGGAATAGAGTTAATGCCTCGAGTGCCGTGTGCTCTCGACGCAGACACTCCGCGCTACGAAACCGGCCATCGACACTCGAAGAGTCTGCTAGCTCAAGTGACTGAAGATGACGAAGAAGAGGATGAGGATGAAGGTGGAGTCGAGCATACACCAAGCAGTAGCACCTCTAGATCGGAGCTATTGTGAAGGTTTCGACTCGGATCGGCTCGTCGTCATTCGTGGATACCAAGGACTCTGTGTTATTTTTCTCTGGTGACTCAGTCAATCTCGAAGGATCAATTTGAATCGTTTGTTGTCGTGGAGCCAACTGCACGCGTTTGGTTCAACAGCGTTTCGGCACATTGCCTTTGTACCTCCTCGTAGCTCTCCTGCAACTGAAAAGAACGAGAACGAGAACGAAGGTAAAGATAAACGCAGCGCTACTGTGTCCTAGCTGATCACTCGTGCCGACAAGGTATTCGTCCCGCTATAAAAAAACGAGGGCTCGGTGAGCAGCCCGAGTCTTGAGTTGGCAGTCGTCTTGTTCGGGCCCTCGATAAGACAATCAAGACGCCAGTGAGTCGAACGAGATTCGGTCAGGTCGCTGCGCCTCAGGACGCTGGCTGTGCACTTAAACTCCTGAGTTACTCGGCGTTGACCCCGAGCCCGCCGGCTACCAGCTGATGAAATACGGGGGCGATTCGCAACGCCCTCGTGATAATCAAACAACAAAGACTTTATTCGCTGCTCTTCGAGGACGAGAGAGCTCGACCGCCAGCCGACCTACTGCTCCGACCAGACTCACGGGCCTCTGACCAACCTAGCCTCTCGTCTGCGTTCTAAGAGGACGCGAGCGAGTGACTGCTCGGCTGAGACCGAGAGGCCTCGGCCCCCCCTCAGCCCCTGTGTTCATGGGGTTGATGGGTCAGTCTGTGCATCCGATGGACCCGCCGAAGCCCAGTTCATTGGAGGAGTATGAAAACGAACCGACCTCGACCATGGCCACCAGTCAACGGATAGCAGACCGACACCACCAGAACGCAAGTGACAGCCCAAGAGGCAGCGATCTCGCCGCGGCCACGGCCCTGGGCCCAGGCACCATGTCGGCGCGAGCAGCCTCTGCCACCGACCATGCGACTGGTGGACACTACCCCGCCCAAGACGGGCGAGCACCCTCGGCGGCGACCGAAGATCCACAGGCGTGGACCACAACCAAGTCGGAGCGAAGACTCGTGTTTGCCGACGAATCCGGCGGCGTGCTAGCCGAGATTACCTACTCGAGTCGGACTCACTACAGCAAGCAGACGGGCAGCAGCACGCTCCCGGCCGGCCGCGCGTGCTGCGTTATTAGTTAGTGGGAGCATCCGCCAGAGTTATGATATGAAAGTACAGCTTGCATCTTCAACATTGCAACTGCAGCTCGGCGACCATGTGCGGCTGGGAGGCACATCCAGAGGGCACTTGGTCGCGGGCACTTGGTCGCGGGGCCGATTTGATTGCTCGACGCGAATCTGAGTCGCTCGCGGACCCAATTTCCTGGATGCTCGGCTGAGAAAGACCACAGATTCGAGCCCATTTTGCTGCCACACCGCGAGCTCGAGGCCACTACGATCTTAAGTTGATGGCAACTTCTCGAAGCCTCACATCGACTGGCAATCACTGAATCCAAGCCAGACGTCAGGTCTCTGGCCTGGTCTCGTTCGGTCACCTTCGCGATGGCAAGGCTTCGTTGAAATGCACATACAAAGTTAGCACCAGATCGAGGAACCGAGCGAAGGAGCCTTGATTGAGTAAACAGTGACTGTTTATTTGCTTCACAGCAATTCCCCAAACTAAGATCCGCCGTCGAGAGGACTGCTCATGTGCCGAGCTTACTTGCTGGCCTTGTTGGCACGGTGGCGAGCGATACGGCGGCCGACACCACGCGGCTGCTTCAGGGCGCGGTTCTTCGACTCCTTGATCTGCTTACGCGAGGTCTCAACCTTCTCGGCGAGACCCTGGCGCACGAGACGGTGCTTCGGCTCGAAACGCTTGGCGTCGTTGATCGAGTCGTAGATGAGGCAGAAGCCCGAGCTCTTGCCACCACCGAAGGCAGTGCGGAAACCGTAGAGGAACACGGTGGTGGTGTCCTTGACCTTGTACATCTGCTCACGTCAACGCAAAAATAGTGAGCATTCGTGTGTTGCGTCTCAAAGAGCGAGCGAGCGAGCGAGAGCATTGAGACAGGAGCACGAGGAGCAGAGAACACGGTCAACGGGAACGACTGCGGTGTTGAAAAGCGAGCCCCTCGGAACCGACAACGCTGGTACAGTAGCCATCCATGCAGACCGGAGCGCTGGACAACCTATTCTGGATCTGCATCGAAATGCACGCCACACGATAACGCCGCCTAGTCTCCACCAGAGATTGTCCTCCAAGCGAGCCAACCGGAACCACGACATCGACCCACCAGCGCGTCGCTGCCCTCCTCAATGCGGAACTGTCAACAGTCGTGCGAGTTCGGCATCGGCCATCCGCGATCTCACGCTCCTTCTCGATCCACGCGCCTTGGCGCTCGCCATCTCTCTCTCGCTCGCTCGGTTCTCAATTGGTTCCAATACGCACCTTGGCGATCTTCTCCTGGAGCTCGGCCTTAGGGACGTTCGGGCGGCCCGGGTGGATCACCTCGACGAGCTATCGAGCGAGAGACACGTGAGCTCGGATCTCGGCCGTTCCGGGCCTCCAGCGCACACGAGACGCACCATCTGACGACGCGCGAGGAGCGCATTGCGCAGGAACTTGCGCGTGCGGACGGTCACTGGCACCTTATCAGACATGTTTACTACTTGAGAAGTTCTGCGGGAGCTTCACTGGCACGGGGAATGAGGCCGCGCATGAGCGGAAGGCGAGGAGCTACCGGAGAACCAACCAATTCGGTCCAGCCACGGCGAACCGCCTATCAGCCAATCAGAACAGCGTAAAGCGGTTTTAACCCTAGACGCCTCAAACAGTATGACTTTTAGGAAGAAAATGAAATTTCGAAGTTACATTTGCATGGAGTGGTCCGATAACAAGAAGCTCTTCACTCTATTATATTAGTTGTAGAGAGATCTCAGAGATGAGAGGTCGTTGGGCTTCGCTCGCGCGAGGGAGATGTCACTGTTCGAGTCGCACCACCAAGATGGCGAAATGGGTATCCATCCCGATGTTGACAAAATGCATTTGGTAGAGTTGCTGGTGTATAGACGGAGCACTACTCTGCACTGGTTTGCTCGGCAGCAGCGGCAGCAATCGCGGCGTTCTTGGCACCGAGCTTGGCGGCACGCGCCTCGGCCTTCTTGACGGCGTTTTCCTTTAATCGCTCCTCTTCCACGACAGCTCGCTTGGCAAGCTCGTCCAGGATCGACTGACGGTACTGCTCGAACGTGCCGTCGTACTCGACCACGTCCTGGTCGCCCACGACCCACAGGATACACTCGGTTGTCTCAATGAGACGGGCGTCGTGTGTCACGATGACCACACCACCGTCGTACTCGCGGATGGCATCGCACAAAGCGTCAATCGATTCGATATCCAAGTTGTTTGTCGGCTCATCGAGAATCAAAATGTGGGGCTGCATCAGCACCAACTCCGCGATGACGACACGCGCCTTCTGACCACCAGAGAGCTGACGATTCTTGATCTCGTGTGCGTGGCCCTCCAGCCCGACCTTGCCCAGCAGGTTTCGCACGGTCTGGTACGTCTCGTTCTGGAAAAGGCGACGCAAGTACTCGACGGGTGTCTCACCCATTGGCAATTTATCCACGAAGTGCTGGTTGTACACACCGATGCGGACTCGCGGGTTGCGTCGAACCTCGCCTTCCACGACACGCACTTCTCCAGTGATCATCTTCAACAGAGTTGACTTACCCACACCGTTGGGGCCGACAATACACACACGAGATTTGGTGTCAATACCGAAATCGACGTTCTTGAACAGGTAAGGACCGTCGCCGTAACGGAAGCTCGACTCACGCACTTCGAGAATCGGGGGCGGGACGTACGTCGTTTCTGGGAAGCTGAACTTGACAAGATATTCCTTCGGTCGCTCCAAAAGCTGCTGAGGGCCAGCTTCCGCCTTGCTCTGTTCATCCGCAAGTGTTTTGGTCTTTGACGAACGCGCACCGGGCTCACGCTTCTTCTTGACAATTTCAGTCGCCTTCTTCGACGAGTTTCCGGATGCCTTTAGGTTTTTGAGCTGCTTTTGCTGCTTCTCCCACGCTTTTTCAGCCTGCTTTCGCTTCGTCTTCTCCATGTCTCGGAACGTATCGTAATTACCCTTGTAGTGCACGATTTTGCGGCTCTCTAAGTGAAGCACTTCGGTACATACGCTGTTAAGGAAGTCCGCGTCGTGCGACACGACGAGCAATGTCTTCTTCCACTTTTGCAGGTAGTCATCAAGCCAGATGACAGCGTTGAGATCCAAGTGGTTGGTCGGTTCATCGAGCATCAACAAAGTCGGCTCGACGTACAGCGCCTTGGCGAGCGAGATACGCATTCGCCAGCCACCTGAGAAATCTTTTGTCGCCTTCTCCTGCATGTCTGGATCAAAACCAAGACCGTGGAGAATACGACGAGCACGAGCTTCCGCGGCGGAGGCATTCATGGTCGACAGCTGTTCGTACACTTCATTAAGACGCTCATCCAACGCAGGATCCTGCTTTGTTTCCAGTTCGGCGAGCAAAAATTTCTCTTCTTCGAGCAACGCCCACCGTTCCGCATCAGCCTTGAGCACCGCATCAACGGCACGAGTCTCGTCGGCAACAACCTCCTGTTCCACGTACAGGCAGTCGATCTTCGGCGGGATTTTCAGCTCACCAAGCGCGATCATCTTGAGAAGCGTGGTCTTACCCTGTCCGTTCGGACCGACGAGACCGTACTTGGCACCAGCGTTGATGTGCAACGAGGCATTCTCAAAAAGCACCTTGTTGTGAGCGTTGATCGTGAAGTTCTCGATGTGAATATCCGTGGCATTTTCCCAGGTCGAGTCTTCCGTGAAGGCCTGCTGGGACACAGCGAACTGTTGGCCATCGAGAGGGTTCGCAGCTCGGTGATACTCTTCTTCACGCTCAAGACGCTCCTGCTCCTCCTTAAGACGCTTACGGTCCTTGTTACTCAGACGCTTGCCATCCTTCTCCTTCTTCTTTTTCTTTTCCTTGATATCTTCCTCACCATCGTCGCCCTCGCCGTCCTCATCGAATGGAAGCTTCTTTTTCTTTTTCTTCTTCTCCTTCTCCTTCTTGTCGGAGACCTCTTCCTGCTGCTCCTCAGCTTCCTCCGGATCCGGGTCGAAAAACAAATCGGTCGCGATCTTCTTCTTTTTGCTCTTCTTCTTTTTGTCGTCGGCGGCCGCCGGTTCAGTCACCTCGGCATCCTTCTTGGACTTCTTCTTCTTCTTGTCCTTGGGCTCCTCGACGACGACAACCTCTTCTTCTTCCTCCTTCTGTTCCTCCTCTTCCTCCTCTTCCTGCTGCTCCTCTTCCTCCTCACTCTCCGAGAAGACAAACGCCTGCTTCTTGCTCTTCTTGTCCTTCTTCTTGCTCTTC